>JAWWEU010000081.1:4283385-4343800 GCA_035583155.1 Acropternis orthonyx | reverse complement strand
CTCCCTGGGTAACTCTGCCTAGCTCACACCCACACTGGTGTGGACACACACACACACACACACACACACACACACACTCATGTTTTCTCCCTCACTGCAGGGAGGTGGAACAGACTACTTGCGCATGTTGCACTGTTTTCAAACAAAAACCCTCCTGCCTACCTGCTGATGGGTTCCTGATACTGAGGTATCCCAAAACAGATGCTCTGCATCCCCAGCCTTACCATTTCTGACCTCAGTAGGTCACCTGTCATGAGAGGCAGCTTAATTTTAGATACCTGCAGCTTGGATGTCTCCACCTGAGCCAGCAGTTCCTGCTCCCTTGATAGGCAATGCAAGGTGAGAAGCATGTGTTCTCCATTTGCCTTACTGGAGATACCTCTTTTAGGATGAGCTGAACCCTGGACACCACTAACCAAGTGTAGCACACATGTCCCTAGAGGCAGCTGAATCTCACTCTCAAAATCCATTGGTGTTATTTGAGACACATGTGGAGCACATGCACGCAGGGATATTACACTACTGTGATGTCCTCAGCAAGGGCCACCCAGCCAGGAGGATCACACAAAGTGCACTGGGTCACACACAGCATGGAACTTTCTCTCTGTCTCACACCACTCTTCTGTGGTACCTGAGGGTTCCACTTGTCCGCTGTGAGACCATGCTCTCTGGGCCCATCTGGTATATGGTGCAAAGATCCTGCACAGGGAGGAAACCAGCAGTTCTTGCCTGGTGGAAAACCCCTCCAGACACCACGGCAGGAGGGAGGCTGTAGGAGCTGGTGAGGTCCTGGACAGTACAGTCCTTTTTTATGGTTGGTCTTTGGTCATCTGTGACTCTAAATGGTATCTGAGATTGCCCTGGCTTGGTATTTCAGTGTAACTCAGCCTAAGGCAGCCCATTTATGTGCAAAGCCTTGAAGTGAACCTGATTATCCTGCTAGACACATGCCCGCAGAGCTGCTCACCCGCAGACCCCAGCACAGAGCCAATTAGACACATTAGCATGGAGTCAGGCCAGACTAATTGTGCTCGTCTTCTCCTGGGCCCTGTAAGCCTCCCTTTGGCTCATGCAAGCTGTGACCATTTCATTTCCAAGGTCAAGAAGAGCCCTTAGTGGCATCTGGTCAAACCAGCTTTTCCCACAGTGTGGTAGTGTCACCAGCACCATTCAATTCTCATGTGGGGCTGCCAAGCAGGAGGTGCCATGTCTCCCAAAACCATCCTTGCCCTAAGGCACTTTAAAATCAATACACAAAGTAGAAAAAAAAGGAAAAGTGTTACCAGACTGGTATAAACAATATAGAGAGGTGGTGACTGATCCAGACTTAGAGATGCTGTTGCAAAGGTGAGGTTTCCTGGCTCCCAGATCTATGCTGACATCCCCACTGAAACCACCCGATCCTTGTGCTCATCCACTGCAGGGTGTAGCTCAGGAATTGCTTGACTACTCCATCAGCAAAATAAAAAGCCACCCCTGTCAATTTCATCTCCATGTGTTTCATATTTGCTATGCTTTTCTCCCTTAAATCCATGTCTTCTGGAAATAGGTTCACCTCAGCTTATAAATTGGAAATAATTTTTGAGTTTGTCCCACAGTGGAGAGAAGTTGGGGTCTGGGAACCTTAAAGAGGTCCAAATTCATAGGGTAAATAAGCATTCTTTCTCCCTCCACCACATCTGCATTAAGATTTATTAAATGTCAAGGTCCTGTGGTGACCTCAGGACTTGGGGAGGCACAGTTCTGAGTGCAGGGTTTCATTGCCTCTGTCTTCCGCACACCCTGATATGCAAAGACACTGGGGTAAAGAGAAGAAAATACTCAAATATGTTTTACAATTAAAGTGAAGACATCTACTAAAATGTAAATGGGTACCCTGCCCCCAAATTTCCTCATGTTTGGGCTAGCCTTTCTGCACATTCCAGCTTACACTTCCTGTGCATTTTAATTATTTTCCCTACACTAATGCAACTACACACACAGTGAAGATAGACCAGGCATTCCAAATCAGTTTAATGAATGTCCTCATCTAAGAGGACTCTCTTTCATTATGACTGAGAGGGATGAGAAATATAACTCTCTAGCCTGGCTCCCCAAGAAGCAGCAGGGCCCCAAAGATATGAAAAAAAAAAACAGAGCAATTCATCAGAAACAGCAGGAGAGAAAAGCTAATTAGAGCTGGAGACATAAAGAATGAAAAGCTGAGCATGGAGGGCACTTTAGGGAGAGAAAGGAGGGAAGCTCGAAGAGCCACAAGCATAAAACTGTTGTGTGAGCTGCAAGACACACTAAACACCTGCACAAGAAGAAGAGAGATTGTGCCTCCCACACGCTGGGGGGGGGAAAAAAAAAAAAAGGCTTGGGGAAAACACACCTTTCTCATTTACAGGATTTGTTCCTTGAAGAAATCTTCTGTTTCTTCCCTTGCTCTATCTTCTCTTCTCTGTCCCTGGCTGCCCTCATTTGCAGGGATGCTGGTGTGCATGTTTTCCCTCCATCTCCTGGTTTTCCCCACTGACTCTGCCCCCACTCAGCACCAGTGACATCTTCCTCACTGGAGCAAAGAGGTGAACTGGGTCAGGCTGGCCTCACACTGGGGCTAACCCTGATCCTGGCACAATGCTGGGCACCCCCTGCACCCTCCAAGGACAGGGTGAACCACCACGACCTGCTGTGCAGGCTGCAGGATCTGCTCATCACCCAGGGCAACAGTAAGAACACATCCCTGTGCTTGCTACAGGGTTGATCCCTGTTTGATGTTGAAATCAGGGCATGGAAAGGACAAAGAAAAACATAAACCAGTCCATGCTAACCCAGCAGTCACAGTGCTGCCCCTGCAAGGAACAGCAAAGCTCCAGCACCCTGTGAGCTGCTGTACAAACAACCAAGCAGGTCCTGCCCCAGAACAATCCCAGCCTAAAAAGCCAAAGGAGGGAGGGCAGTAATCCTTTTCTTCTTGTTTCTCCAAACACAGGCTTTAGCCAGTTTTTTTGCACAGAAATCAGAGGGCTCCCTTAGAGGGGATCAGCATCCAGCCCTCTGCCCATGGGTAGCATGGATGTGGTTTATTGGGCTGATTACAGTCATCCTTTGCAGTAGTTTGCCAGATTATTTTTTTTCTATGTCTGCTTTAAGCCTGTGGAGCCTTTAAACACCAGGGCAGTAAATAACGAAGAGCAGTGGACAGTGCAAGCATAATTCCAGCTTTTACAAGCTGCTAATGCAGATGTGAGTTTGGATCTTCATGAATTAAATCTGCGGGATGTGGCTGTTGTCAGTACTTCTCACTCCTCATAAGGCAGCAGGAGAACACCCTCCTCCTTTTGGGCAGGTGCAGACACATGAGGGTGAACCTGCCATTCATGAGAAACCCACCACCCATCACTGTTTCTTCCTCACATATTAGGAGGAAATAGTTTCCCCACAGGCACGTGCATCAATATCAAAACCAATCCCAAAATCTTGAGTAAGGGCCAGATTTCAAGGATCAGGCAGGACCACCACTCCCTGGGCATTTTTGAACTCTTGATGCTCTTGTCATTTACTTGGCGTTCTGCAATGCCAAATCAATAGGATAGAAGCAAGACAGCTGAGCTGGGTACCTGCCTTCTTCCTTGTCCCTCTTTAACCTGTAGAGGTGTCAGGTGATATCTCCTCGTAGAGAAAGTTGTCCTGAAATGCTCCTACATGTGGTGAAAGGGGAACATGCACTTAGTGTAAAGCAGGAGCCCAGCTTTGCAGGGGAAGGGCTGGGATATTAGAAGAGTTTAGAAACAGGACTCTGCAGCATAAATCTTCTCTATATTTTCCCTATCAGCAGAGTGTTCGAGATTCAGGTGTTGGTTACACAGATCCCAGGCTAGTAGAGAGCAACAAATGATTATCAAAGAAGGGACAAACAAGCAGAAACATTTGTTGGTGGTCAACTGGCTAGTCTATCAACACCAATGATAAATGGGTGCAGAGACTATCTCATCCCATGGAGGAACTACAGTTATTGTAGTAGGATAAAGTTAGAGGGAAACCAGACTTTACTTTTCCCAGTGCTTTGGTGACTGCTTACCTTTCTACAGCTAATTGCCTGTGTCCCACTGTTTAGTGAGAGGAGGATTTCAGGCAGAGTCTGATTCTCTTGTATTTCAACTCAGATAAACTGACTTGCAAGGGAAATATCCATGCAAGAGAAAAGTGTTCCCCAGTGCAGGTTTTAAATCCACTCCCTGTGCTGGTTTCTTTTCTTCTGCCTCACTTTGCTGTGAATCCACAGCTGTAGATTTTCAGGTTTTTCACTGTGAATTCACACAAAAGTGGTGTCCAGTTCTTTCTAGAAGGGACTCCATTTCTCAGCGTCCAATCTCTTTTAACACGTTTTAACATTAATGGAAGCACATTAAGTGGCATTAGGAAGTGGAGGAGGGGAACTGCTCTACTAGATCATATTGCTAATTGCTTTGCTGCTAGTTCTGTGCTTCCTATTCCTGTGACATTCCTTTGAAGTCAGAGTGGGAAGCTCTGACATATCTGGTACATCAGGGAGCACTGAAAGGTTACTGCTTCCTAACTAAATAAGAACAGAGGAATGGTTAATTCTCTTTGTCTGGTATCCATCACACAGCAAGGTCAGTGTCACATATTGGAGAGGTTGCTAAACTGGGCACATGTTGGGAATTGGTAGCTACAGGATGCTATACATCCTCTCAAAACGTCTGGAGTAGAACAGGTGATGGGAAAAAAAGTTAAAGTGGATTTGCTGTTGCTCTAGGGGCATGGAGGAGAATGCTTGATGGGACAAGTGCATATGGACTTGCAGGTGCAGATTAGCCGTGCTTTGCACAGGATCCTGACAAGTGGTTGCTGGATAGTTTGTTTGATTCAACTCGATTTTTCACTTTGCACTGGCCATCTGTCTCCACGGCTATACTGAAGCATCCCACAGATAGTGTGCTACGGAGCTGCAGAACAATCTTGTTGCAGTTATGCTGCTGAAAAACCTCTCGTAACATCTCATTTGATAGATTTGTACTTCCCTCTCCACTTGGTGCACGAGAACATAGTGCAAACAGACCAAAAAATTCTCTACCCAAGGGAAGAGTGGCTGAAACAAAGTATTGGGCTAATTTCTCTTGGTTTTAGGCAGGTTTTGCAATCTATAAGACACATCTTGGTGTCATGGAAAAGCAGCCATTTGGATTATTTGAAATTTTTTCAGCTATATCCACCCTCTATTCCAGAGTAGGTAGTCCCTACCCATCTAAAACTATGTCCCTAAGCAGATTATTGTATAGTGTATCTATCTAAAATGCCACCCATGAGCAGAACAACTGCTGGAGAAATTCCAAAAGGTTCAGGCACTTGGTTCAAATCTGAGTGGGTGTTGTGTGGCCTGGATGTGCACTTGCAGTTAGCCTGGGCTCTTACACATCATGGTTTTAGCTGGCTTGGAAATGCCCCAGAAATGACAGAGACACAGCTCTGCTAACTCAAGCCCCCAGATACCCACCATAATATAGATGTAGCCACAGGGAAGCACACGATGGGAGTCAGATGAAGTAAATGCAGCACCGAAGAAAAGACTTAATCGCTGATTAGAAAGAGGCGTGGCACATTCTTCACCACCTAGTCATTAAATTAGGATCAGTTGTCCTGCCAGGAGAAGAGTCCCAGTCAGCCTCCAGCTATTGGTAGAGAAGCAGGACTTGGCGCTGATGCAGCCTCTGGCCTCCTCCATGTAAGAGATCAAACACGACTGCTGCAACTGTCCCTTTGGATCCGCTTTCCTGCTGTGCAGCTGGCACTGAATTGTTTGGGAATCAGCTTCAGTCAGATTTTTATGACAGTTGTTCCTTTTTTTTTTTCCCCCCTCTTTTTTCTAGAAAGGGTTCTCACTGCGTGTTTATCCTCCTGGCTCACACTGGGAGCAGCTGGGGTGACACGGGGAAGGTTGGTGGAGTTCCTCTCACAGCACAAAACCTCTTTTCCAGGATTCTCAAGGTCTGCGTGGTTGAGAACAAAACTTTTGAGTTCAAAGAGAGAGTTTCCCACATAATAGCAAGTTCTCACTAGAAATTAGTAATTTCCTTCCCCAATTAAAAGAAAAAAGAAATAAAATCAAGGCATCACGAGATCTCACCTCTGTAGCTTGATGGGAACTTCTCACCATATTTTTCCCCTGGCTGGCGGAGCAGCAGAGCTCCAGCATGGGGGAAAGAGCCTGAAAACCAGCCATGTGCTTTGGGAATGCACAAGATACAGAGAGGACAATGAGCACAAAGCCAGCAGGCAGCAGAGAATGAAACCAGAGTGGCTGGATCGGGGCCAGCCCAGCCACCCACATGCAGGAGGCATTCACGGGGTGGATACCACAGCAAGGTGAGGGATGTGCCAAAATTGGGATCTGTTAGATGACTTCTCTAAAATGAAGCCAAAGCACATCAGTGGCAGCATTGCAGTCCTCACCACCACACAGGAAGGCTGATGACATGAAGCCCATGCCTGGTCTCACACAGCATCTTTGCAGGACAGCTGCAAAAGCCTCAGGAAGTATGAAATGGTACTTGCTGGAGGCCTGCAATTCCAGATTTCCTGGGTATCTTAGAGTAAAACTGCAGCTGGGATCCCCTCCTGGCTGCAGTGATGAGAAGGGACGGGGTAAGTCATCGAGTTCAAATGTCTCTGACTGGTTTAAATGAGCAGAGTTCCACTGAATTTAATTAATTTTGGATTATATCTATCTCCTGAAAAGTCTGTGTCTGTGACAGGATTGAACCCTTCCCGAAATGAGGCTTTAGTCATTCAGCTCAGTGGAAATATTGGACTCACCTCTGGTGATGGGTGAGGCATTGGGTTTTGGGATGCGCACACACACACACACACACACACCCCCCCACACCCCCCCCCAGAGACACACACACACTCTCGCAGTATTTGTGTAAGACTCACCATCCTTCTTTTGGAAATATTGATGGGGATCAAAATACTTCAGTTTTATTGAAAAGATTCTAAAATTGTATATACAGTTTACTAGAGGTTGATATCCTTTCTGTGGGATTTGAAGAAGCACCTTGTGAGCTTTAGGAGGGTCGTGTCCTGACTCTGGCATTCAGTAGTTTGATTTGAAAATGCTACAGTAAGTTTGCTAGTCCTGAATAAATCTGGTATGCCTTCTCCTTAACCATCTAGAAGGAATCATTGGTGAAGTCCCCAATGAATCACAGGAAACCTGCATTTTTTAATACTCCTGTCGATGTGCACATCGATCTCTTCTCTTCGAGCCAGTGGAGCTGGTATTGCCTTGCATACCACCACGTTTCTCAGGCTGGCTTTCACACCACAGAAATACTGTTTCTCATTTCCCCCTAGACACTTTGGAGTCCAGAATCTCTCCCGCAGCCTGATCCTGCCGAGTGCTGCGAGGGAGGCTGGGGCAGCCGAGCATCCTGCCGAGATGCCATGTGAGAGCGGAGTCCCAGCGCAGGGGAGATGTGCTGACCTGATTCACCACCCTGATTTGCATGTGCGGTGTTAAGGGAAAATGCTGTATCCTATTAAATTAACAAACTAGCACATTCCATCAGCCCGTTCTCATGCCCTCGAGGCGTCCTCTGGAGGTTTCCGCGACATGCCAATGAAACATTCAAACTACAAGACAGCCCAGTCACTTCCCATCCATTTTTTATGGTACCATGGAAATGAAGAGAGCCCGGCAATTTCTTCTTTAAGCTTTCAATAAATCACTCCACAACTGTAAGAGGTACGTGCCTTCAGTGCCCCTGTGTTTTGCTTGACTCCCCTGGGCTAAGCTGGCTTCTGCCCCTTCGCCATCTATCCTCTACCCTCTGTCACCATGTGGGCCTCTGCTCCCCAAATAGCCCAAGGGGTTTGGGAGCAGACTGGCTCCTTTCAGGCTTTGTGTTAGCAAACATTGGAAGGCGTCCTGTACATGTGCTGGGCTGATGTGAAGCCAGAGCCTTAGAGGCAGAGATGGTTTTGCAGCAGCTTTGCCAGCCAGAGCGGAAACTGAGGGACATGGGACAGACTCAGCGACTCCACTGCTGCAAAAGTCACCTTTTGTCCTGCCACTGGGAATGCTTCCTCAGCCATTTCTGGGCTTTGATGTGTCCATCAGAGCAGATTTTCCCTTTTTGCATCTTACAGACTCTCTCCTCTCGCTCTCAAGTCAACGTCTGCCTGCGTGCCTGTGTGCAGCCTTTTCTCTTCTCTTCAAATACCACCCTCCTGCAGAGGTCAGGGATGCACAGAGTCCCATGGGGTCGTGTTTGTTGTAGGTACTGTCACCTGAGCAGTCATGGCATCTGTCCTGGAGGAGAATGAGCTCCTCAGCTTTCCACGCACCACAGCAGGGAGCAGTTGAATGACTTGTGCTCAGGACCTGAGAGGCAACGCTTGTTTGTTTGGCCCAGCTAAAGTTTGACCGCTCTTCATCTCAGAGTTTCATTACCTGGACTGTGCCTGAGATATTTGCAAGTTTCCAATGGAAGACTCAGGAAAAAAAAAGAAAAAAAAAAAAAAAAAGAGAGAGGAAAAAGAAAAGACAAACCCATGGTTTTCTGTCCCTCCTGGCCTTACTAGAGAGCTGGAACCTGCAGCTCCTGGCTCTCAGTGGGGCAGGAAACTCCCTCAAGCAATATTCAAGGTAATTGCCTGATTATTAAGTTGCGTGACTGGCTCAGAATTGTAACAGCAGCATCAGAAGGTGGCCCAGGTGTCTCAAAGGAAGAAAAGTGGAAGTGGAAGAGGACTGCGGTTTCACAAATATGTACTACAGTCAGACAGAAAGTTGCCCATGGCTTTAGCATTGGGGTCTGTAGCAGATGTCTGGAGGAGAGAATGTGTGTGGGTTATGTTCTAGGTTTTCTCCTGGTCCATCCTTAATTCTACACATTTTAGTGGAGTTCAAAGTGAGGATCTCAGCTTGCACCATGTTCAAGAGATGAATGAGACCTTCTATTGGAAGCCAAGTCTGTTGGACAGCATTGCTACAGTGCATCTGCATGTACAGATGCTCAGCTAGACTGTCTGGCTACTGCCCAGAGCTGATCAGCTCTCACCTGATGGAAATTGCTGAGAATCCATGTAATTCAGAGCATTAGAACTCAAAGGCAAGAAAAAAAAGGTACAACCTAAACCTCCCTTTGATTTCAAAGGGCTTTGGATCAGGGCCTTCATTGTTTCACTTCAGAATCCGCTAGGGATGAAACTGCATCCCACAAACCCAAACAGGCAAGGGGAAGGGAGTGAGTGTTGTGTGAGGCTGTCCTGGCTCTGCTTGTATTAGGGGCAGCCACATTGCCAGAGAGCAAGGGGTCGAAACAAACATTAAGTTAAGAAGGTGCTGAAGCGGTGAGCAGGGAACATTTCCATTTGCAGCAGCTCTGGCTGTGGTGATCCCACCAAATAAAACAACCTCAAGCTGCAGGTCATGCCTCCAAGCTGTAATCCCACCAGTTCCAATGGATGAATCTTATGGGATGTCAGTAGACCTGCATTAACCCTTTGGGTCCTGAAAGCTGTCTTCCCATTCCTGCCCTGATGACTTAAATTAGCATCCCATTAAATTTCTTTCATCAATAAATTGCCAGAATCTGCCTGGATGCCCTTGGCAAGGTGAGATTTGTGCCTTTGCCAGTTGGGCCTGCCACATGCAACAGCCATGAGCAGCTCATGGGCCCTGGCTTTATTAAACATTAATGGCTTCAGCTTCTCTCTAACAGCTAATAATAAAAAGGATCATTTAAGTTTATTCTGACTGAAGTGAAGAGGTTTCGATTCATTGGGAAGCTGCTCAGCGGTGTTTCTTAAATGCCCAAGTCCTGTCTTGCAGCAAGAGGATGCATTGTTTGTTACTTTAAAGCACTGGTGAGGCAGGTGGCGTGGTGGGGCTGTGCTCACTTGCCATGACCAGATGGACCTGATTCCTCATCAGCTTGACCAGTTCTGATCATGCTCCTTCTCCAAGGTCTGGGCACAGCCCACACACATGGTCACTGGCAGGTCCATGGACACTTCTAATTGCCTCTCTCCTAACCCTGAACAAAATGGACTTTTCAATAGAAAATGTACACATCAAACCAAAATTTTTTTTGTTTTCTTTAATTTGGTAAATGGCTTGCAATAATGGTTGCTTGAAATCTTACTTTGCTGTGGTTAGAAGAGAAGGAATAATTTCTCTTCATGATGCATGGGGAAAATAAAAGCAAAGGGTAGTTATTAAGCATCTCAGTATTGGAGACCCGAAAGGGTTTGAGAAAGGGATTGTGAAGCAGCAAAGCCAAAAAGCACCACAAATCCACCCCGAGTGCTGCTCGCCAGCCTGCTCCGCTCACCCTGTGCTGGCAGCTTATCTGCTGCCGGAAAGGTCTGTTTGCTTTGGCACGTGTTTACCTGTGCATTTGACAAATGTTCTCCTAATGCTGAGATTGGGGGGAGGGGGATGGACCATTTCAAGGTGTTAAGCTGCCTGCTGCCTCCCTGCACCCCCTCCAGGTTTCCTTGCAGACCGAGCGAAGAACAGGATGTGACCCCGTGCACTTGCTTGCGGTCCTCGCTACTGGAGGGGTTATTTCAAGGTTTCCCATCACCGGCTTCAGATTCCTCTTCCCCTTTTGTAGTTTCAAAAGAAAACATCTGTGAACGGCTCGTCACAACAGAACCCTGCCAGTGTCTGATCTCTTACGATAACATGCTCTAATGAGGTTATAGCTCTCCTGTATCGCAAGCGTTTTGGAGTTGCTTGGGCTGAATGAGACAGGAGGTAATTAGAGTGACATGCTTTCGTGCACAGAGAGAATAAAGTAGCACAAATTTCCTGAATGGACAAGAGCAGTTTGGCCTCAGCTGAGGGAATAACCAGGCAGTGATCTAATACACTTTACAGTTAATAGATTGTTATCTGCGGAGCCCTAGTGCAAACACGATAAGCTGTAAAGAAATACAGATGAAAGTCAGAGCTCCAAGTGTTGCAGAGATGCACATTCAGCCCAACGCTGGTCTCGTTGGCTGCAGCCCAGCTCCAGTTTGTGCTCATCACTGGAGCTGGCTGGGGTGATAACACTCAAGTAGGGCTGTGCAATCAAATCGCTTCACAAATTGCAGAAGCATTTGGCTCCAGCATCAGTTTGGGAATACATTGATTTGCCTTGCAGAGTCTAAGTCACAGTGGGAAGAGCTGGAGTCAAAACCCTCTGTGAGTTCAGACTTTGACTCTGGCTGCCGTGCCCCATGCAGAGAGTGAGTGTGGTGTCAGCAAGTGATGCTGTGGTCCCCCAGTGAGGTCCCACAGCTGACTGAGCACCTCTGCTTTGGTGCAGCTGGAGTCACAGCCATCCTCTGGCACAACATCCCTTCAGCAGCGTGACTGCAGGCAGAGAGCCCCACGTGCTGGCTTTATCTCCCATACCCCTCCCTGTCACAGCCCTGAGATACAGAGGGGGCTGCTCCATGTGTTTTGGGAGGACAAGACTCCCACAGTTTGTACCAGGGGTGGTTTGCAATTGCAGAACCTAGATGAAAGTGGGTCTGTGAGTTTCCTCTGCCTCCATGAACAAGATACCATTCCTGATGTACACCTGTTGAGGGCTTTGGCTGAAACACTTTGTATGGATTCTGTAAGCATGCCAAGCCATTGCCAGTCACATCCATGATGCTATTCCCTCTCCTCTCTCCCTGCATGTAGCTCCGCTGAGCTTATCACTGCTGTCTTCAGCCAAGCCAGCTGCCAGCACAGACATGCTACATGTTGCTCACGTGTCAACTTCATTGGAGTTCTGCATCCCAAACTTCCCATGTCATGGTAGAAGACTTCCCACCCTTCCAGCTGTGGGAAGGACACGACACCCGTGGGGACCTGGAAATTGGCTTCCAGTGCCCATTGGTGAGGACAAATTTCTGGATGACCAAGATGGTGTAGGAAGGGGGTCCACTGGGATCTGCTCAAGCATGCAATGAGACAGAGTGTGGTGGGTGAGCAGGAGCTTTCCTTGTGGTCATGGAGTGAAGCCTCATTCTCACATTACCTCTCTTCCCATAGCCTCCATACTGTCCTGGCATTATATGTAACATACTATGCCTTCTATTCATTTTTGATTTCCTCAGGCAAGAATTCTGTCAGCTTCCCAGGCAGGTTTGAATGTGTCAAAAAATGTAATCTCTTCAGCCAGCTTTAGCCTACTTTTGGGAAGCGAGTGTACTGCCGCTTCACTGACAGCTTCATTAGAGATGAGAGAACCCCAGCCTTGCCTGCCCCATCCCTCCTCAGCCAAGAGCATCCAGCTACTAGCAAAACAAAACAGCACTGCTCCTTACGGTCACAGCATTTCCAAGAGTTGTTGGGTCCCTCCAGGCCTCATTTCTCCACTTGTACCATGGAGCACCTCAGTTTTTTTTTCCCATTTCTACATAGTTTGATTGCAAAGAAAAGATAGGACTGGATAGATTTCTCCTATGCATTTATATCTCCTCAGCATCCCAGCTGGAACGTCTAAACATGCTGCACAGCAAATATTAGTATGTGTTAACCCACCACACGCTGCTTTGCCCACTCCTCCAGAACAGCAATGGGGAACCAAAGCTACAAACATGATAACCACTGGGCAGATACCCAGATGTCATTAAATTCAGTAAACTGAGGCATATCCCCAATGTGTCCTCTGATCAGCCAGGCCATTAGGAGCACAGTCCATGCCCAAGCTCTGGCTACTGAATTCTTGCCACCAGCCCAAGTTCAGGCTGATGTTTGAGCCAAGGGCACATCCTCCGTCGGTGGTTTGGATGCCACCCTGTCCTGGAGAGAAGCGTTATGCAGGGCCCTGTAAGCTCTGCCAGCTGCTGCCTGCGCCAGGGAGAAAGCCTGGCCCATTTTATTTAACAGTATAGGCTTAACCCTGGCCACTCTTCAATGCACCCTGAGCATCCTGCCTTTGCATTAATGCCATGCCAAGCACACGCAGAGCAGTCTGACTTCCACTGTGAGTGCCAAGCCCCAACGAGAGAGGGAAGGGAGGCACAAACCAGCTCTCACTCAGCTGGAGAGTTTACTGAAGGCTGCAATCTTCCAATTGCTTGAAGAGCTGTCATTAGACAGTTTAAGATGGCAGATTGTTAAATTGCTTTAAGGCTGGAGCCAAGCAGCCTTCAATAGGGCACTCTTTGCTCTAAAGATACGTGTGCACCGCAGTCCTTCGATGGGAGAGAATAGGAAAATCATTGTTTTGCTTCAAGCATCCTGTGGTGCCAGGAAGGAGCAAAACCTGCTGTGAAGGTAAGGGGAAGAAGACACAGGAATGGGAAGGATAGCATCTAAAACCAGAGTCCCAAACTCTCTCCGTTACCTAGTGCTTCCCCACGTCTTTCACTCAATTTTTCCGTCACTCACAAGCACTTTCCTCCTGTTACAGGAGATGATATTTAGTGTAGCTTTTGCAAACCTTGTGAGACTGACCCAGACAAAACATCTCTGTGACCTCAGTTAGGGGCCAAGCAAGGAGCTGGGCCAAGAGGGAGAGGTTGGGAGGCAGTGGAAGAAGCTTCCTTGCTTATCAGTTGGTGCAAGGGAGTTTCAGGATCCAGCAAGAAGCTGCCTGCTATGAACCAAAGGAGTGCGGCATATGCAATACATGTTACCGGCAGGGATCAGACCATTAGTCTTTTCTTAAAGCAGCAGACATGGCCAGTTCCAGTCATTAACCTGAAAAATTCAGTGATGCAGCCTTCTCCCCCCATGGGGCTGGAGCTTTCTCAAAAGAGAGGGAAAACAGCAGCCAGCATAGCAAAAACCTGCTGGCAGGGCCAATAAAGCAAAGGGGAACCGCAGTGCCTTTGGTTGCAGCCTCTTCTCTGCTGCAGGAATACAGAACCTGGACATATTCTTCATTGAATGCATCCCTTCTTCCTACGCACCCACTCACTGCCTGTCTCCAGATCCCCACGTACACGTGGAACACCCTCTTTCCAGGCCTTGAAGAAGTGTTGGATGGTCCCACCTCCAGCTGCAACATCTCGAGGAAGAAATACCAGATCTACTTAGCAGTGGGGTCTAAGGATTACTTCTCACAGGGGTCATCTGCTGTGGTTCTCATTGCTGGCACCAACTCCACTAAGTAGACCCCACAGGACCGGGTTTTGCAGAGAAATACTATTCTTGTCCGGGTTTGAAGTCTCTCCTGACGGATGTAATGGTTGCAAAGTGTCTGTGCTGGCAGGGGTCACTCTGCCCGCTGGGAACCCCACAGTGCTGATGGAGCTGGTCTCACTTTTTTCAAAAGCTCTTGTCAGATATCAAAAGCTTTGTGTCAACCCAGCACTTCATAACCAGCCAGTGATGGAGTATCTGAAGTGTCTCCTCAAAGCACCTGCGACATCGAACTGTGATAGGAATTGGACAATTTAACCAATGGGCTTGCCCCATGCACTTCCTACTCTCAACCTGTTTGCTGCTTTAGGGAGAGACCTTTAGATCCACTGGTTCTGAAAGGGCAGACCACTCAGTGAAGGTGCAACTGGGTCTGTTTTGTGTCCCCTCAGGAACTGTCCCTTTCCCCCTTAGTTCTCCTTCTGTTTCCTCCAGGTCTCCACACTTACAGGTGCCCACCAAGCTCACATTCCATGGGCTCTCTGTGCACACTTCCACCCCTGCAAAATTAAAACACGTGACCTCCATAAATCCCCATCAAAGGCCTTTATTCCTCTGCTATTCTCCTTGCTGTTGTTCACATTGAACATGCATGTGACAGCCAGATAAAAGGCATCATTCTCGAACGAGCTAATTCAAGTTAACCAGTGCAGGGAGAAGGACCGAGCAACACCAAAGCTCTCTGGCATTTTGATGTGCAACAGGGGTTTGAGACTTCAGCTCATTTTCAGTTTCTAAAACCCCAACTGTTAGCCAGACACTCCCTGAACGTTTGACAGGAATCAGAAATTGAGGAAACCTGTCTTCCTTTGCATCTGTGTCCCAGGAATTTGGTGTAGGAGAGGGAGGTTAGTTTGAAAGATGAGTATTTGCAAAGGTGAGCCTTGTTCCCAGTTTGGGGCATGTGTTAGGAGTTTAACCCTTATGGGTACCTCAGTTCAGCCTTTGTTTTCCTCACAACACTGAAGAGAGGCTGAGACACCTCTTCTCCCACCAAATTTGGTTGAAATCAGCAAGTGTGTATATTCATAGATGTATAACAGAGGGCACTAAAAAATACATATTTTGTAAGTTTTGAAAACTTTTTTTTTTTCACTGAACAATTAGAAGAAACTAATTCAGGTCATAGAATCACAGGATGGTTTGAGCTGAAAAGGGCCTTAAAGATCATCCAGTTTCAAGCCTCCTGACATGTCCAAACTGTCTGATTTATTTTTTTTCCCCCATTCTTCTTTGAGCTTGGTTAACTGGTGATGTTTCTGGGATGTATTTTAGGAAGTGAATCTCCAGTACCCTGCACAAGAAAATGCTCTTAGTGCAGAAAAGATAACAGAAATATATCACATGACTTTTGTCCTCTCCTAAATATTAAAACATGAATTCTGGTGCTACCTGCCCTGTCTGACTCCTCTTAGATTGTTTGCTGTGAAGGCCTGGAGTAACCACAGGAATCTCCACAGGCAGGGACTGAGGGAATGTCCAACCTTTCTGTGCAGGGCCCTGGCTTAACTAACTCTTTTTGAATTCTACCTGAAATAGCATGCAGGATCCTAATTTCTGCTGGAAGATTACATTAAGGATTTGAATTATGCCAGTGCTTTCGCAAACTATTTTCCACCAAGACTAAAGGTGCTGTGAAACACCAAGTGATACAAACTCAGGGCTCAGGAAACAAAACCATGATGTACTTGCAGTAGCCACCAAAAGTTGATGGATAGCACAGCACACTGAGCAGGGAGAGGGTCACATCAGCAGCAGCTTCAAGAAACACCTGACGCCACTCCAAGAAAACCTTTTCCCACCTTGCAGCCTGCATGGGGCAATTGGCAGTGGAACCCCTATCCTCATGTTTCATTCCCCTCACGCCGAGAACATGCATGCATGGGGAGTGACAACAGCCTTGTGATTGTAATTGAGCAGGCTCTTTAGATGTTGTCCTGTTGGTGGGACCCCAGGGATCTCATTTTGTACTCCAGCTCGGTGCCCGGAGCAGCAAGTGCTAGAGATGAGAACTCCTTCTGAATAAAAATGCAGCTCCAGTTCTTCTCAGTAGTTTCTCACTGGGCTTGACATTCTCATCTACTCACTGCCCCTGGCAAGCTTCTCTCGTGGTGGCTCTTCATCTTGCAGCTCCACACAGGGAAATTAAAAATCCCCATAACATTTTTCTTTAATCTAGTCCGAGCTTCAGCTGCACTGGGGGCTGTTGCCCAGGAAAGTTTACATGGATGAGGAGTGCTCAGCTCACCTCCTTTGCTGAAACTCCCTCTCCAGCTAAACTCCTTAAAGCACACAAATAAAGAGGAAGCAGAGAAAAAACCAAAGGAACAAAGAATAAAAGTCTCAGCAGAGAAATGCTCTGATTGCCATTGCTAAAGGGCAGAACAGAGCGGAAAGCTTGGATGTTTGCAAAGGGCAAACACATCCTTCTCATGGTTCACTGTGGATTTGGAAGCAAGATGAGAAGAAACTAGAGTGAGTTTGTGTCTTGGGCCACCTCAGATGCTGCCACCCTCTTGTCGTGTTCACATGCTGTCTCAGCCCAGCAAGCTGCCTGATCCCAGCTCCATGCCTGCTTCCCATATGGGTGCTGAGCATCCAAAAGGCAGAACAAACATTTTAAAACTCCAAGACTCAATCAAGTCCGCTTTTATGCCCCAAGAAGGTTTTTTTCTGGCAGATCTGCAATTGCATCTCTGATGTGGTTTTATCGTGTAAAAAGGGGTTCCCACATGGTTTTCCTTGGATGATGCCTGTGTCACAGTTACCCCCAGGATAAGAAAGTTTAATGGTTTTGGGTGTTTCAGGCAATCTTCCAAAATTTCCACCAAAAGATATTAACTAGAAGCACCTTATTACTATACACTGCTTAACATTTTCCCAATCCAAACTATTTATCCCGTGTCCTGAGCGAAAATCAGTGCAGTTTGCAAGCTTGACAGAGGCTGAAAACCCCAGCACAGGCTAATCCATGAATATAGACTGAATGGTAAGTTACTTCAGGGAAGAGTGGCTATATTCAGTTGCTTTGCTCCCCCTCTATTATTGCCAGCCAGCTCTGAGTTCAGAGACACTTCTGCCCTGCCTGATAAATTGAAGGACTTCACGGACATATTAACACAGCTAGACCGTAGTCAGTGAGCAGACAATTGATTATATGTCACAAAGTCACACACTGGGCAATTTTGCTCCTAGGCTTTGCCTCAATTTCTCAAAATATACGTTACAAAGTGAAGAAATCAAAAGTGAGAGATAAGAGTTAGTCTGCATGCTAGGAAGCTCCTTGGAACAGGCTTGGTCTCTCTCCCTGTTTTAGTACAGATCTATGTGTCTTGTTGGGATTCTGGGAGGAACTGAGTTAGTCAATCGATGTCTTGTAACTGAGAGGTTTTTCTTCATGAATTATGGGATTCTGTCAAAACGGAACTTTTGTCTCAAAACCAAAACTTTAAATAATATTCTCCTGTTTTTTTCACCAAGTGTAAGCAAACAACTTGTTCTTTTTACCTCCCTCTCCCTTTCGAATCACCATTTGTAAGTGTTAAGGTTTTAGCTGAAAATGCTATCAGTTATGTCAAAAATGTTGAAATATTTCCCCAAGAACCTGTTGCCATATGTCAGACTTCATTATTCTGAGACGACACTCAGGTGAGACTTGTTCCCAAGTCACCTTTTTCACTCTGTGTCATAGTGAAGACAGTGTTGCAACATTTTGGGGAGCAGAAATTGCAATCCCAGGGAATTAAAAAATTTGAGGGTTGAATATCAAGGCCTTTCTTGTGAAAACTGCTTGAAATAAAGCATTGTTATCTGTATTTCAGTGAGGGTTAGAGGTCATGGTGGGTTTGGGGGTGTCATTGTGCCACATGTGAACAAAATCACAAGAGGCATCACTGCCAGCAAAGAAGTCATGGGCTCATCTGACAAGGCAAAGCACCAAGGGGAAAGGGAAGCAGGGTGAGGTGGAATGACTCAACCCAAATCATACCACAGGTCAGGTCAGGAGGAAAACTGGCGTTTCCAGATTCCCAGTCCAGAGGTGGCATGATGGGTCTGACACTGAGTCAAGGAAGGACTGAATAAGGGAGGATGTTTCAGTCAGGTGATCACCTTGTCTCCTGAGACCAGGAGGACCAACCTGGCCTCCAGCAGAGACCCACTCCTCTCCAACATGCCCTGAAGGGTATTTTGGATAACCCTGATGTCTCATTCTCCAGCATTCTTTCTGAGGGACTCTGCTTCTAAGTCCCCCTGCAGTCCATCATGCCTTTCTCTTCTTGCAAACTGCCTTCTGCAGGAAACCCCCAAAGCCCCGGATTCTGCACTAGTTAAGGCAGAACCACTCTGATGGAGCAGAGTTACGAGCAGGGCAAGCAGATTCCTGTTACCAGCAGGTCAAATGACTTGGTTTCCAAAATCAAGCGGCACATGCCCTGTAGGGCTCTGCAACCCTGCAGGCGGCCTGGGTAATGTTGCCTTGGGTTACTCTGATGAGACTTCGACAGAGGACATCATTTTGGGGCTGTCCGGCATGAGAGCATCCCTTCGTTCCCACCACAGACCAGCCTTTGCTGTTCTACAAAACACACAAAAAAACCTCTGGCCCATCTGCTCTGGGGCCACAGAGCACAACCCTCATCCTGCACCTTCCCAGGAGGAACAAAAGGCTTTTCTTCCCCAGCCTGAGGCGGCTGAACACATCAAAGAGGGGGATCAATATCTATCGACCACTGCTGTTTCCTTCAAGTGTCCCCAGCCCCTGTGATTATGTATCTGCTCTCCTTTCCTGGCCTGCTTTCCACATCAGGAATTCAACTCATTCCCCCTCTCAAAGAGAGCGCCAGAAGTGGGTTCCTCAGGGTCAGCACTAATTCACAACCCAAAATGAAGGTAATAGGGTTAGTGTTTGTTTTTGTATTGCTGCTACTGTGAAAGTCTTGTCTTTGTGGGTATAAAATAACTGAGGTATTACAATAAAAAAGCCCTGCTGTTCTGCTTGGAAACAAAGTGCTCAGCACCAGCACACAAAATGTCTCATTACATCCCCACATGGAGTAGTGGACATGGGGAAGGGAGAGGTCTCTCCAGATGTGGGACATTTCCTGAATCTTTAACTCACCAGGAACTCACTGGAAATTTCACCCTCCACCCCAGTCCTGCCTGGGCATCCCATCCTCTCCCTGCAGGTACCTACCCTCCCTCTGTGGGCATCTGGTTCAGAGATCTAAGGCAGCAAAAAACATCCCAAACAAGCAAATAGTTTCCCACTGGTTCATCTCCCTGAACCGACTCACCCCAGGGTGAGCTGTGCACCTCTCCCTGCAAGGCAAGGGCTTGGAACAGACAGCTCGGGGCCAGGGACAATCAGGATTTTGGAGGCTGAGCTGATTTGCTTTGGTTTCACCAGGACAAAATTACTCTGTACTAATGCTGAGAACTCAGTCCCAATGGCACGGGGGCATGCACACCTTTGCAGTCAGCACCCTAAATCTGATGTCCCTGTGCTTGGGGTACCTGCCTGCAAATATTGTTTACCTTTAAAAAAAAATTGCTGCAGCCCCATGATACCAACTGTTGAAAAACAAACAAGCAGCTGCTGACAAAGGACAGAGGGGAAAAGAAATCGAAATAGTAATAAAGAGCAATAGTCCAAATTTGACACAGGCAGCGTCTCTTGGCCACAGTGCAGCAGAAGTGGCAGCTCACGTCTCTGCCCTCCCTTTATTTGGGGTAAAACAGCTTTAGCAAGCAGCTGAAGAGATGCTGCCCTGGGATGAGGTACCCAGTAACCCCCACAGCCCATTCAGTGGGAGAGCAGTACTTGCACTCCCTGGAATTTGTTGTCACCCCTGGGAATCAGTGCCTACTCAAAATCCTCTGGATTTGACCTGGTTCAGCTCCTGCCCTGATGGGAAAGTGCTGGGGCACAGCACAGGCATGCAGTGGGTGAACAGCACACTGGGACGCTTGTGCAAGGCAGGCATCCTCTCGGCATCTGCAACAAGGCACATCTTGACTGCATCTTTTCACATAAAAGCTTGGATCCACTACTCGCCTCCCTCCTGATCCCCACCCCCAGTGTTTACTGCTCTCAGACTCTGATTTAGGTGGTTTACTGTGGCTTTCATCTAAGTGCATCAGCATTTTTAAATTAGTCACAGGTGACTCACAGGGTTACAAGAATAATGTTAAATTACCAGACATACACAGCCCATATACTTTATTACCTCATTTTTGTATCTTCTTTATGGTCTGTGATAGCAATGACCTTATAGTCTGTGGCTGAAGAGCCAGTTAAACTTGTTCTCTGTCAAAACAGTAATTAAAAAATTCCTGTAGAGTAGGAAGCAAACTTTTCCTCTCGATGTATATTTCTCCTTCCAACAAGGCTCCTGAACAAGGCTCGGTGAGCAACAGAAGACAATGTGCACAAAAGTCTCCAATCCGCCAGGCAGTGCTCAGTCATCTGCATTAATATTTTAAATAAATATGTATTAGACTTAATGACACACAGCGTATGTCAGAGCCAGAAGCATACAGCAGTTTCTCTTTGGCCACCGAGCACTATTTGGTTTGATTGAAAAGAAGGAAGGAAAAAAAGAAGGATAAATGCATAAAATGTATTTAGCAAAGAGTTGATATTGTTCTTCCTTTTTTCTAATGTTGCAGGAGTTCAACTGGAGGAAAAGAGAATCAAAAAGGAAGGGAAAATACAGTACCTGAGGAAATTTTGGCTGTTGAGGTCATGAAAGAAATAGGAACAAAACCAGAAAACTTCGTTATTAGTTGAGGGAGGGAGAGGGATCAATTTTATCTCACTGAAAGCTGTAGTCAACCTTAGTGAGCAGTTTCAGAAGGACAGGTGTTTAAGACAGGCCTTACCCCATCGCCCAGAACCTCCATCAGCCCTGGGAGCAACATCAGCAAAGTCTGTCTGAATGGCAGCAGGAGCTTAGGAGCAGGAGGACAGGTCCCCAACACTCAGACACTGCTGTCCTGTGGTTGCATCCCCAGGTCCTCTGTGGACAGCACAGTGCCCAGCACTCAGAGACTCTGGCAGGAGTTGTTTCATCCTCATCTGAAGCTCTGGGAGCGCTGGTTTGAGAGAGCACCTCCAAAAAGCAGCGGAGACAACCTTGATAATATTTCACACCACTATTCTTTCTGCTCTGATATTATAGATCATGCTCCTCCACCCCACTCCATGTGACTCCCCTAGCCTCACCCCCCAAAAAATAAAAACACACAACTTTTCCCTTGGTAAAGTGGGTCAAATGCAGTTTTCCAGCACGTGGACCTCACTGGGTGCCAGGTCTTTTTATTACTGTTTAGAAACAAATTCCCAGAAGCTGCAGAAATGCTGGATGAATCTCATCTTCTCCTTTCTCTCCTCCCTCCCCATTCAGATTCCTTTTATTGGTGTCATTTACAGGTTACTAACCAAGTTGAAACATTCAAGCTGAAAGTCCAGCCGTTAAAAAGCAGCAAGGCATTCAAAGCCTGCTTCCCGTGCAATTTTTAAAGTGCTGCACTAAGGAAATGTTCAGGAGAGTGAAGCTTTCCCTTTTATATATCCCAGTGGACTTACACTTTCTAATAGGCCCATCTAAATCAACAAAGTATTCCCCAGCCAGGGCCAAGAGTCGGTGAAAATGGCTCGAAGGCAACTGATGCAGCCACAACTTTCCACTGGAAGTTAATGAACTTTTAAAAACATTTTGGAAAGTGATGTATGCGCAAGGCTCCTTAGTGTATCACAGTTAATATAATGCGTTCCTTTCCCTGGGGGAGATCCTGGCTGAGCTGTCAGCTGTAAGGTTGTTCTTCTGGAGCTTTTTCTTTATGTATACAATCCTCTCTCTCTCTCTGCCTCTCCTTTTGTCTTGTGGGGGAAGCAAAAGGCAACCAGCTCCCTCTTGTATAAATTTTGTGCTTCAAAGAATTTGAAGGGCAAATGAACAGGGGGAAAACAAAATCCTTCTGGCTGAGTGAACAGAGGAGTCAGGGTGCTGCCCTGGACATCCCAGGGACGTGTAGCTGCACACTCACCTGCACATGAGCACGCATATCACCGTACCCACACTTGAGGAACAGGAATCTCTGGTGTAAAGCGAGTGTTGGCTCATCTAAGTAGCCTCCTGCATCATCCAAGTGCCCTCCAGCAAGTCATGAACTGGGGACGAGTGCCTTGAAAGCTGCCTGGCAGAAAAGGACCTGGGGGTGCCGGTCAGCAGCCAGCTGAGTACGAGTCAGCACATGCCCCAAGGGGGCAAGGAGACCAAGTGTAACAGCAATAGTGTGGCCAGCAGGACCAGAGCACAGATTGTCCCCCTGTACTCGGCACTGGTGAGCCATCTTGTGTACTGTGTTCATTTTTTGGGCCCTTAACTACAAGAAACACATGGAGGTGCTGGGCTGTGTCCAGAGAAGGGCAGCAGAGCTGGTGAAGGGTCTGGAGCACAAGTGTGATGAGGAGCAGCTGAGGGAACTTGGGGTGCTCAGACTGGAGACAAGAAGGCTCAGGGGGAACTTTCTTGCTCTCTATAACCATGTGAAAGGAGGTTGTAGACAGGTGAGGATCATTCTCCTCTTTGAGGTAACAAGTGACATGATCAGAAAAAATGGCCTTGAGTTCCACCAGCGGAGGAATAGATTGGATATTAGGAATGATTTCTTCACTGAAAAAGTGGTCAGGAATCAGAACAAGCTGCCCAGAGGAGTGGTGGAATCAACATCCCTGTAAGTGCTCAAAAGGCATGTGGATGTGACACTTGGGAACGTGGTTTAGTGGTGAACATGGCAGTGCTGGGGTAAAGACTGGACTCCATGAATTTAGAGGTCTTTTCCAACCTTAATGATTCTGTGATTCTATGGTTTCTCCTTGAGAAACCCAGGAGTCCTTCCTGGGACACTTCAGGACTACCTGAAGCTCATCAGGTTTATGTTACTCTGGTCCAGCAACAGCTGCCAGTCCTGAAAAGAAGTAAAGAAAGTAGGGGATCACAGCCAGAACCTCACCTGGTCCAGGAGGACACCACTGCTTCAGCTCCATCCTTAAATAAGGTCTCCTCAAAGAAGAGCTATGGCAAAAGCTCAACAGCTTGTTTGGAGAGAGGCCAGTTGACCATCTCTCTCCAGAGAGCCCAATGGTTAGTTGTCTCCAGCCTTAGGAAGCCGAGGTCTGTTTTGGGGGTGAATTTATTTGATTTCCAGATATGATCATCCATCTCTGGGTGTCCCTCTGAACTCTTCTTCACACTTGCTCTCCCAATGCTACTGTACTCAGTACAGCTCTTCCCCAAGATTGTATTTTCCGTGTCCCAGCTGATATTACCTATTTTTTAAACTGCTCTGAGGATTATCCACGTTTTTTGGTTTTTTCCCCGTGGAATTATGGTGAGAGCTCATCTTGAGAGGTTATCACAGATGACCCTGAAGTCCTTTCTCAAGGCACTGCTTTCAAACACAGAGCTTGCTTTTCTATAAGCACAGCCTTGCATTCTTCTATCCCAGAGGGATTCCCTTCAATTCCCTTCAATTTAGCTGGACTAAAAGCATCCTGCTGAACCATGACCAGTTAAGTACACAATCCATATCTCTCAGTATGAGTAGCCCATATCCTCTTTATTTTCTAGCCTGCAAATTTCTGTGTCATCTGTAATGCCATAAAATTTTCCTCACCCCTATATGTTCTATATCACTGCAAAATGACATATACAAAACCTTGAACAGTGGTGGGGCAAGACCAGCCTCTGGGGAAACCACCTCAAAATAGCTCTGCTCATTGGAGTCATGGCATTAATGGCTTTCAAAATGCAGCAGATAACTGGTCCACCTCGTTGCTGACAACTTGATGCTGCAAAATGTACACTTTCAAAATCGAAATGTCATGGGTGATATTCCTTGAAGGAGTTTTATCAGCCATATTGATGTGGTTGCCTTCCTGTTGTGGTTTAACCTCAGCCAGCAGCTCAGCTCCACACAGACACTCATTCTGTCCTCCCGGTGGGATGGGGGAGAGAATCAGAAGGGTAAAAGTGAGAAAACGCATGGGTTGAGATAAAGACAATTTAACAGGTAAAGCAAAAGCAAAATAAGGTATTAATTCATTGCTTCCCACGGGTGTTCAACCAAGCCCAGGATAGCAGGACACCTTCATGAGGTTTGGGAAGACAAATGCCTTAGCCCTGAGCATCCCCCCAACGTTTCCACTCCTTCCCGGGGTTTATGTGTTGAATGTGACACCGTGCAGTCTGGAATACCCCTTGGATCAACTGGGGTCAGCTGTGCTCTCCGTGTCCCCTCCCAACACCTTGTGCACCCCCAGTGGGGCAGTCCAGGAGCAGAAAAGGCCTCGGGGCTGTGTGAGCCCTGCTCAGCAGTAATGAAAACATCGGTGAGTTATCAGCACCATTTTCATCACAAAGCCAAAACATATGACTGCAAAATTTAACTCTCTCCCAGCCCAAAGCAGTACACTTCCTCAACCGCAGCCAGTCCTCATAACATGCTAACTATTTTCAGGCTGCCCTGACTCACCCCGTCTAAGAAGCATTCAAAAGTTTCCCCGGTTCTGAAGGAAGCTTTGCTAATATCTGGCAGGCAAACAGCAGAGTGAAATCAATAGGGGGAACTGAAGAAGATTATGGCTACAGGTCATTTGTTTACACAGCTTTGCTAGTGACCTGACTAGGGGAAAGTTAATACAAGCCTGCAGTTTTGGAAACCAGAAAGCGTTCCCATGTTCAAGGAGTGCAGGAGTCAGAGTCTGTGAAAATGGACACATTGGAGGAATGTCCAGGAGAGGGATATTTTAGCTTGCCAGTGTTAACTATTTTATGCTGGGTCTGAATACAATCCCTGAGCAAGACTTCAGCAATAAACCAGACCCTGCTTGGGGTATTCTGTTTCAAGGGAGTTTTAAATAAAATAAAAATTCTCTTTTTTTCCCTTTCTAGCAAACCTGTACAAATAGATGTTATTTAGATATTAGAATTTTAATTAAAATCTCTATCCACACTCCTACTGCATTCACTGTACCTCTGCACTCACATGATTGCCCATCTCTCCAGAATGATCACATCCTATTATGTCTTTCAGAAGTTTACGTGAAATTCGCTGTCACAAATATTTTACTGACTATGAAACATCTGGAATGGACAAATAAAGCAGAGTTATGGCACTCCCTTGTATAACACACCGTGCAATGTTCCAATAAGTTGGGACTTTGTCTTTGAAAGTCGTTGGGGGAAAGAGTAGGGATGTGATGTCTAAAAGCTCATGAGTGACTCAACGAAGATAAACAAGGACCAGGTGTCCGTGGTCTCCACCAGTACAGGAATTAGAGACCAACAAGCAAAACTAACAGGCAGATGTCTTAAACAAACACAAGGATGTGGTTCATTAACCCACGCGCAGTTGAGCTGTGGAGCTCCTTGCTGCAGGATGTTGTGGATGCTAGAGATGCACAGGGGCTCAAAAAAGAATCAGGCAAGATGCCCCCCCAAAAAAGCCTTCAGGGATTACTGTAGTTAAAGACAGTGCCTCAGAAAAACTCCGTACAACATATTGCTAAAGCCTTGAAGTGTCCAATGGAAATATTATATTTATTTTTCCAATTTTTCAGTGCTTTTTTCAGTGTTTTTTTTCCCCACTTTATTCATCTAGATGGGCTCATCAGCAGTCTTTAAGCATTTTTTGCCTATTTTGCTGTTTGAATTTAATTTCCCTGCAGGGTTTTGGTACTCTTAGTGAAACAAATTTTGCTATTATCAAGAGAGTGCAACAAAAATCCACCTAGCAGGCTAAGAAATCTCCATGGAGAGTAGAAGGAATCATATTCCTATTGTTTTCATGAACTCATATGCCAGAGGGTACAAGTTGCTGCATAAGGCTGGAGAAACTGTACGAAGTAGACACATTCCTTGAAGTCCATCAAGGGACCTGAAATACAAAGCTGTAGATACAACTCTGTGGATAAGGAAGGTGCTAATGCACCTATTGCCAGTCATTGGGCTGATAGGGAGGTGGAAGAGCCACTTCAGAATTCCTTTACATCTCCCCTCTTCCCTGGACATCCGCAGGGAACCACAATCAAAGCCAAGATGCTGCCCTGGTCGGCCCCAGTCCAACCATTAAAACCAGTCCTGCTACTCAGCCTGGAAGAAGGTGCCCTCCAAAGGGTTAAGAGATGTTACTGGAGCAGTGATGCTGCTTTGGTGCCATATGTTCCTCATCATCCCGCTGTTACCAAGGCAGCTGCCGGAAGAGGCACCTGCACATGGAGCAGCTCCTGCTGCAAGTGCCCAGGGACAAACCCGAGCCTCTCTGCCTGCCAGGAAACACAACACCAGGCATCCAGGGGGATAAAGAGTGTTCTACTATCACACCGTTTCCATGTCAGGGAAATCATTGCTGTCACCAGAAACTGACTGTAAATCTTCAGGTCAACACTAGTGCTAGGAAAGTTTTGTTACCTTACTCTTGGATTGTTCTAATCCCCAGGTCTCGGGGATCACAGAATCTTGGATAATATTTTCTTCAGTGTTGTCAAGTGAGGCTTACGAACAACTAGATGCTCAAAGATCAGGTACCCTGACATTTTGGTCGCTCCAATCTCTCTGTGCTGCTCTCCAAAAGATCATCACATGGTTTCCATTCCCTGACTTCACTTTGTGTCTTCCAAGGAAGAGGCAAGTCACCATATTCAAAATGCTTGATTGTCTCCACAGGGAACAGTATTAGTATCAAATGCAGGTGTCTACACTGGAGCACCATGAACCTCTCTGCAAGACCCTTCTAATTGTTTATTCGCTTGATCTAAAATTGTAGAGTTTTGAAGCCAGGCCCAGGAGGTGCCTCATCACCTGTAAATGGATCTTTCTAGTCCCTCTTCACCCCAAGAGGAGAACAACTGCATGGCACAGCACATCCCCTCTTCAACAAAATAACTGCATGGCCTGGATTGAAGGTGATCCCCGGGCTGGGATGGCTTGCAAAGGTTAATAGAAATAAAAAACCCAGTTGCTGTGGAAATCTAGAGGTTTCAGCTTGTTCACAGGAAACCCACAAATAAAGGGGGGAAACAAGGGGGAAAATTCACTGGGAAATTGCCTAGATTTCATTAGGAGAACATGGTGTTGCATATCTGATTGAAGTCCCAGGACAGTGTGCTCCTTCAGAGGGCTTGGTTTTGATGGGAACTTTATTGAAACCATTTTGTTGGTGCTGGAGTGACTAAGGAGAAAGATTCAGGTGCCTGTGTTAGCTCAGCTGGGAGGCAAAAGGCACTGATCCTGCACAGCCAGCACATACAGATGTGCTCTTCCTGACAGCAAACCACAGCAGGAACCTGAACCAGGCTCTGGAAAGGCTCCCTCCTTGCTGCTGGCCTACTGAGCTACACCTTGACATCTGGAGAGCTTCAGACTTGCTAGGCTAATGGTTTGAGTCCAGTCATAGACAAAACTGTTCTCTGAACATTCAGGCAGGACAAAGAATAGAGAATTTTTAGCTCAAGAAAGCATTACATGTCACAGGGAAACATTTCGGAAGCCTTGTTTTCACTCCAATGCAGAAAGAAAGCAAGACTGGAAACCTGACAGTTGTCCACTGTCCCGGTACAGTGTCATTCCTTTTCTCTCATGCAGAGGCTGGTGTCTCTCCAGGAGCCCACCATCATTCTGCAGCTGAATTTGCACACATCCAGTTCCTACCTGGCAGCTCCACTTTGTCACCATGAGAGCTGCGGCTGGGCAGCAGTGTTACCTACTGACTAAAATGCTACCCATCTTTGGAGAAGGAGACCGCCTTGATAACCATTGAAAAGTCACAGGGTGTTTTAAGTTGGCAGGGACCTTAAAGATCATCTCGTTCCAACTCCCCTGCCATGGGCAGGGACACCTTCCACTATGCCAGGTTGCTCCAAGCACCATCCAAGCCGGCCTTGAACACTTCCAGGGATGTGGCATCCACAGCTTCACTGGGCAGCCTACTCCAGTGTCTCATCACGCTCTGAGTAAAGAATTTCTTCCTAATATCTAACGTAATCTGCCTTCTCTCAGTTTGAAGCCTTTACTCCTTGCCCCATCACTACATACTCTTGTTCAAAGTCCCTCTCCAGCTCTCTTGGAACCCCTTGAGGCACTGGAAGGGGCTCTAAGGTCTTTCTGGATCCTTCTCTTCTCTAGGATGAACAACCCCAGCTCTCTCAGCCTATCTCCATAGCAGAGGTGCTCCAGCCATCTGAGCATCTTTGTGGCTTCCTCTGGACATGCTTGGACAGGTCTATGTCATTCTTACATGGGGAGCTCCAGAGCTGGATGCAGCACTGCAGGTGAGGTCTCACAAGAACAGACTGAAGGGGAAGAATAAAAAGTGGTGACATCTTAGGGGCTCCTATAGGATGATGTTGTGTGAAGAGTCTAAGTCACACTGCATAATTGTTTAATTAAATCATGTGGGCACAGTTGACAGAGAGGCAGAGTGTTTCCTCCACGGTGAGAGCTGACATGGGGTCCTTCTCCCACTCCATGCTGTGCTCAGGGTGAGAACAGAAGATCACACAGTCAGCATAACAGTAACTGTAAAAACAGCACAGCTGTTGAGTCCTGTGCCCATCTCGGGTGGTCAAAAAAACAGGGGTGGAATAAACTGCCTTCAGAGTTTCCTGCTCAGGCTGTGTCAATCTCACTTTTATTGCAGGTTGGACACAGTTTGCCCAGGGGGAACACAGCTGAAGGTCTCTCAGATGGCCAGGTTGATCTTCTGCCTGAGACAGACTCCGAGCTTCCAGAACCAACTGGGACTGTGCATCCCATTATTCAGCTGTGGCTGTTGACAGCCTCACTGATAACAAACCAGTTAACACCAGGGCTGGAAGCTACACACAGACTGGAAGTTGTTTCAAAGCCATGCATGGACACCCGATCCCTGCCTTCCTTCCCAACACTGCACCTAGCCAGGTGGGCTGGGAGACATCAACCCAACTCCAGCAAGCTCAAGGAGCAATGCAGGTCACTCAGGATCTATCCATTAGTGTAGAAGCATGAACAGAAAGGGACCTCCCAGGCCAGCCCATTTGTCAGTTCATCAGGCTGTGATCTTGGATCACAAATCTCTTTCTTTCTCATATGGTGTCCCCAAAAAGCAGGGACGAACCCTCCAGTCTTTACTCCCACTTTGCACTGCTGAAAAGTACCGAGGACCAGTGCCCAAAGTCAGAATAGCTCTGGATCACAGAAACATAGAACAGTTTGGGTTGGAAAGAACCTTAGAATTCATTTAGTTTCAATCCCTCTGCCATAGGCAGGAACACCTTCCACTAGACCAGTTTGCTCAAAGCCTCATCCAACCTGGCCTTGAACACTTGCAGGGATGGGGAGCTCACAACTTCTCTGGGCAACCTGGATGTCCCAGCACTACCAGACTACCTGTAGCCAGAGACAATGGCAAACACAGCCCCACCCTCACCCCTCTTCTCTGGCCAGCATTAAACAAATGACTGCTTGCTAGAGCTGCCCTGTGCTTCTTGGAAACTCTTATCTTTGGGGGTGGTGGCAAAACATCCTTGCCCACAGCACAGGTGGTGAGGCACAAGCTTTGCTCAACACTGTTTTTCTCAGCACACGTTTCTCCCTCCCTGTGGCCTCAGCATGGGGAGCAGAAGGCAGCGTGTGTGTGTGTGTCTATGTGCCTGTGTTTCTCTGTGTGTGTGTTGTGTGTGTGTTTGCACACAGCTGTGAAGAAAACTTTGACCTCAAACACAACCACTGGGGTAGTGATTTGCTAACCCTCGCTGACACTTAAGCACAGCATCAGCAAACAAGCCTGGAAAACGCCACGGGCTAACAAACCACTCCAGATCCTGCAGGGAGCTTGCTTACCTTTACAGTGTTCTGCCCCGCTGCTGATTCTATTTAAACACTGAGCCGGGCACTTCAGAGCAGTGGATTTTCAATGCAATCAAGTGCAGGCAGCAGCATCTTGGAGGGGCAAAACAGGCAGGCTCAGCCTGACCTTTCAATCTTGGGTGACTACAGCTATGACTGGAGCAGGATGAAGGCAAATTAGTGATTTTCAGAAATGTTTTGCTGATAAGAGTGATCACTTTAAGTTGCTGAATGAATGCAGACACTGGTGCTCTGCTTTCCAGATAAAAAGTGATTAAAGTCTCCTTAAGAGCTTCTAAATCTTCTCTTCAGAAATTCCATTAAGCAATCTAATTAGCTAATTCTATTAACTGATTAGGTGATATTAATTAGTTAATTTAGGGGGGAAATTTATAAAGCTATCGAAGAAAATACAGAAAAAGGAGGGGGACTTTCGACCGAGAGCTTCCTTTCTTCACCCCCACAGTGCCTTAATTAGAAATTTTAATTAGCCATATGCTGGGGGTAGGAATCTCTAATGGACCTCTGCTCTCCCCATCCTCTCTCCTGCTAGTCATGCATCTACTGGTAATTCATGGTGTCCAATGCAACTGTGGAGGTTGGAAATTTGGCTTTTGCGTATGTTTTATTCTCTTTTAGTCCAGGTTGCACTGCACAGTGCACTAGACTGTTGAGTTAGGATATTTAAAAAAAAAAAAAAAACAAAACCAAAAATCTGGTGCTTAGGACAGAGCACAACAGGGACACACTGAGCAGCTGCCTGGCAGCCCCCAAAATCATTTTTCAATTTGCAACGAAGGCCCTGGGAAGCTGGCAAGTGTTCCTCGTGCCAGATTTACAGGGAAAAATCTCTAGACTGAGAGACCCCAGGCTTTGGTTCCATACCCTGCACACACACTACTGCCAGAGCACGTGGATGGCCCGTGGGTGGTGTGAAACAGGGATGAGCCATTCCCCAGGCACGTTCCCAGAGGTCCTGAGTGAGGACTCAGTCCTGGCAGCTTTTTGCAGCATTGGCCAGATTGGAATCTTGGCCACCATTGCCGCTGATGCCATGATTTCAGCTCCTGAGGAATACTGGCACTGGTGCAACTGAGCCTGCAAATCCTCCTGACCTGGGAGGATGTATGGGAGCTTCAAACATGCCAGAACGGCTCCCACTGTATCCCAGGTACACGTGAACCCAGAATACCGGTCTGTCACCAGTTCCACACAGATCTAGCAGGGGGAGGCAAGAAATCCCAGGCAGCTGCAATGATTTCTCTTGACAGGCACCCAAAGAAAAAAGACTCAGTGTGCTCCAGGCACCTCCCTAAATGTCTGCTCTGCCTCTGCTTACAGTGTCCTTTCTCCAAACACAGTGATTCCCATGAAGAAATAAGAATACCACCACCACAGAGCCCCCAAGGTCTCAGGGAGATGCTGAGCTAATTGCAGGCCAGACACTCAAGGAAGACCCCCATATTCGTTAGCTTTAGTAACCCAGGCAGGCAAAGGCAGAGGTTGGGAACCTGCAACGTGAGGAACAGGGTCAGTTGGTTGTGGAGAAGGATCAGGTACTGCAAGAGCCCTTGTACTTGGATCAGGAGCTTCTTGGGGCAGAGTTGTCTCGCACATCACTTCTGCAGCACTACAGGAGACCCTTCTCAGGGAGGAGCTCTGTCACAGAGCAAATGCAAATGTAGTCCTGGACCGTGGTGGCTCTGTTAATATCAAGGCTGGCAGCACTCCTGCTAAAAGCATCAATGCTGCTGCCTGCCTCTTCCTACATCCTCCCATAGCAGGTTTCTGAAACCAAGAAGTGACAGCTTTTAGTGTAAATTTTGAGGCTTTAAGCTTTCCAATTATGCCTGCACCTCACTTTCAAGTCTTCCCCAGCAACCGTCAGGTTCACAGCTTTTCAAAGTGGAAGGTGAGGTTTCATGAAATCCTGGGAACTGGGGCAAAGCCCCGGGGATGATGTGACTCAGCCAGAAGCCCTGGCAGTGTTACACTGCACTGCCTTGCATCCTGATGGGAGAGGAGGTTGTGGGAGTCCTGGCAGGGGCAGGAGTTGCTCCACAGCCTCCAGCTTCCCAAAGGGTCCTCCTCTGCAAGGCACTCATCTCTTTGCATGATAATTCATGGCCCTGACCACAAATTCTTCCAGCAAAGTGGAAGCTGCATCTCTCACCTGTGGTGTAAGCAAAATGATTTCCAAGCTATGCTCATGCTCCATGTCAAGACCATCTTGGGGAACATGTCAGCATGGAGCTAGGTTTGGACTTCATCTGAAAGTAATAAACATTGCAGAGGCTGTCTGATGAAACCAATTTCCACAGAAAGTGGTTCAAGCCAAAACACATAGATTTTAACAAATATATGGTACAGTGACTGTTTATTGCCCCTCCTGCTGGATGCTGAGGGGACCCAGGGATTGTCCTGTTCAGAAGGGGTAAGTCCACAAGCACTGCTTGCTAAAAACTCAGAGAAACTCTTGGTAGGAGAAGCAGTGTAAGCATCCCCTGTTTCTCATATGTTCTTGAAGGTACCAACCAAACCAAAACAAGGAGTGCCATGCCCAGAATGATCCAGTGTGACTATTTGCACACTCTTTTATTCCCAAGGGTCAGCGTGCCACACATTTGAGAGCTCAACCACTTTGAGATCTTCTTACCATTGGGCAGGGAATGAAAAGCTCCAAAAAGTCTCCCAGCAGTTAGATTCCTTTCCTTCCAGGCTCCCTGATTTCCTGGGGCCTAAGAAAAAATATTAGCAATAATAACCCAATCTTAATGTTGGCCTCAAACACCCCTGTCAATGAGTACTCTTAGGTAAGCCTCTGCTGCCCAACCCACCTGCATCCCAAGATACCCCTCGGGATGCTTGCTAACTTGAGGAGCAATGTCCACCTCCAGTAACCATCCACCTTCCTCACCCTCCTGTCAGTGTAATGGCAACAGACTGGGAACAATAAGGACAAGCACAGAAGAGCTTTTGACCTGAGCAGCACAAAGTACATGGTGGAGAGCTCTGGGACTGACCCTACTGTGAGCTACGTGCATAAAAAGCACTGAGCTGGATAAGGGCAAATTTCAAGCTCAAAATGTCAAAGCTGGGCACCAAAACTGAACTCAGCCACATGCAGAAAGCATCAAGATGTTTATTACTATTTCAACCCAAAGCTGTTATTTTTTGCACTGTTTCTTTATTCTATGCCACAACCAGTCTACACACCTGTCTGTCTGCTGAATCTTATTTATTATTTCACAGAACAAGTTCTTCTCCTCCTCACAGTTTGAGGGCACAAGGAGACTCCAGATGTGTTATGTCCAGTCTCCCTCATCCTTCTTATCAAGTCTCACACAGAAATAAATGCATTTTTTTCCAGTGGTGTGTGATTTCAACATCATCCCCAATAGAGAATGAGAACTGCCACTGGTTGAAAATGTTTCTCACATCTTTATGACCCACTGAGAGCTGGACCTAACCTGTAAAACCCCTGCTGAGAAGCGCTTCAAATTCCATTTCCTGTGGAAGTAAAGTGGGAGGGCAGCAAGGATGTGCAGCATCAGGTTTAGTTTATGGATGTTTCCCATGCAAGAAGAGGCCGAATGGTTTTGAATTCTTCTCTGAAAGGAAAGAATTCTCTGAGGATATGATATTAGAGGTTATAAAACCATGAATAACAAAGGAAATAATGTTAAACAGTTGCTCATTATTTCTCATGCCAGAGGACCCAGGAACACTCCAAAAATTTGCAATTAAGCACCTTTTAGGCACAAAAGTTAGTTTACCCCATGCACATAGTCCTTCCACAGAGCTCAGTGCTGAAGGATGTTGTGTAGGCCAAAACTCTGTTTGAAAATTCAAAAAATTATGGTGGCTATATCGACCAGTTGCTACTGAAAACCTTGATCTGGCAGCACCCTGCAGTTTCAGGGGTCCTCAGCTGTTGATTACAACAGAGGATGGTTTTTGGGAGAGCCTGGAGAGGGGACGCAGTGGGCTCCATGGGCATCACTGCCCTAGGATCCTCTTTCTCTGCCATACCCAGAGTCAGACCACGCCGACTGCAGCTCAGTGTGTACTTTTGAGAGGATCCCTGGAGCAGCAGAAGTTGGTACTAAAGTTCAGATGTAACAGGAGCTTTGTTTAGCGGTGCTGGGACCAGAAGGTCAGCAGCAGCTGCTCTGCCAGCCTTTAACGCTTTGTTCACCTCCACGTGCTCGCCGTGCAGAATTTCCTGTTCCCCAGGCAGTGCAAGGAAGAACCTTCTTTTATTTTGTTGGTCCTATTCTTCATCAGTTTTAGCTCTGTGGTAACACCAAGGAGCCAGCCTGCCTGCAGCTCTGCTGGGCTGTAATACAGTAGCCAGCAGCAGTTTTTCTCTGTTTTTTCTCAAGCAACCCCAGTGGCACTGGGAAGTTTCGCAGCTTGTGTTTTAGCAAAGTGCTGTTCAAACAGTGGAGGTTCTCCAGAGCCACAGGGCCACACCACTGTCAGGATATTTAAATCAGAATAAGCCAGAAGTACTCAAATAAAGTCCCACATTGCAGCAGATCAGTGTAGTGATGCAGAGGGTTCGACTGCTATTTTTCAGTGAAGATCCCACCTAGTTTGGGTTTTCCTGAGCATCTGCAGAGCTGGGGAGTGCATCTGTTAACCTGACAGAAGTTGAGGAGAGTTCAGAGGTGACTATAAACAAGTTGCGGAATCTCTGGGAGACTATTATGTGGAGTGACTCAAGCACACAATGGATATCCAGGAGTCCGGTGGCTGCCAGACCCCATTCTGCACCCTGGCACCATCCTGGGGCCACCAGCCAACAGGGTGGGCACAAGCCCCTTGTCCAGCTCTGAGGACACAGGGAGCAGCAGCACAGCTTGCATCTATCCCTCTAAGGCCTTCTTGTCCTTCAAAAAGGACAGCTACATTGCTGGTGTCTGCTGGGGATGTCTCCAGCCCGTGATAAACCCCAAACTGTGCCTGGGAATCACCTGGGATATGCCAGTAGGGCCGTGTCAAGGGCCATGTAACAGCACACACAGTCTTGTGCTGCCGTGGGAGCCCATGCTCAGGACTTGGGTCATTTAGAAGATGAAATGTAGCTGATGCACCCACTTTCCCTGGCTGCTCTCAGCCCTAGAGGTCTCCCCCCAGACTGGCAGCACATGCATTTCCTGCAGCTCCCAAGCAGCCAGCCCAGCCCAGCCGTGTGCTGCAGCAGACCTGCCAAAGCCTCGGCTCAGCCCCCACAGCCCTGCTGCCCCCAGGGCAGTGCCGTCTCCAACTCTGGAAGCACGCCACGTCCTGTACACACAGCCAAGGCATCTTGGAGGAGATAAAACTACAGCTTCCCAAGCACTCACCCAACCCTGCCGGGCCCAGCACCACGTGCCTCCCTGCTGAGCTGCTCTCTGGGTCAGCTCGTCTCATATCATGGCTCTTCAGCAGCCCCTGCCTGACCATTCAGTTACAGTCCCAGGAGTTATGGCTTAAATGATACTACTATGTAATGGTGATAGCCTTTGCTTCTCCAGCCTCTTAGTGAACAGTCATGACACTTTGACCAGAAACCTCCAGAATTCCAATTACTTAGGAATTGCCCACCCTGTTCACTGGGATTTGCTGGTGTGAAGCTTCTCTGTAGCTCTGCCATTTAGTGCAAAGCTGAATCAGTGAGCTCAGACAAGCATCATAATGTTGGCCATGTCACACACAGGGTTTCTCATATCACAACCCGGCAGTACTCACTGTCACCTCGTGTGTCAGCTCTGGGACATCTGTACTTTTTTGTAAAATGCTGAAGCACTCTTTGTTTCCACTCAGAAATGGCTTGGAGGACTTGGCCAGTGCTGGACCATCAACAGATGCCGGGCTGCAATATTCCACAAGGCCCTGTGGAGTATGTGCCACACTCAACTGGTTGTTGCATAGAGACTACTTCCCCAGATCACCATTCTTCCTGCTTATGATCACAGGAGGAAAAGGCTTTCATGTGCAAGGATGCCTCAGCATCTTCATTTCTGTTTAGATTCCTAGCATGAGCATTTATCAGGCCACACTTCCAGGCCACAAGTATATTAGAAGAAGAGGTGCAATAGAGCTGTTCAAAGGAGCAGCTCCATATAAGCATCCCTGCCAGTCTGGAGAAGCTCAAGTAACACAATACAGCCACAGCCATGGGGTCCATGTGCACCCGTACCACAGCAAGTCTGCATCTGCCCATGGCTGACTGTAAGGAAAAAGCCTTTTATAGCTAGGTGGAAGCTGCTTCACTTGCTGAAGCTGCAGAAGTGAAGCAGGATCATGCAAGGAATGATGAAGGCATGTCCTCCACCAGCTCCACTGTCAGCAGCTGTGGCAGTGGGGATTTAAGCTCTGACACTTCATGACACACCAGATCAAATTCTCTTTGGAAGCAGAGAGCATTCAGCTCCAGCAGAGTTACACCAGGGGCCATTTTTTACATATCAGCCTTGAAGGGCAGCAGGAGAAGGCAGATGTTCTTATCTGGCTTGAACCAGTCCGTGCAGCGCTGGCAATCCCTGAGTTAACATATAATCTTGGGCCAAGCCAAGAAACCCGATCAGTACTGGGGCCTCCAGCTGTTATTGCACTACGTCATAAAACCTGCTTCGTACACCAGCCTGTATAATCCAGTTCCATGGAGGAAACAGCCTTCCTGACCATCTCCAGAGATCAGATTTGACCTGATGAGTGAAGCTGGTCAACCCTTGCAATTCTAGCTAATATGGTTACAATTGGCTTTCCTCTTGTAGGATTTGTTAGCACACCTCTCGCTTTAACAGTATGAGTTTGGAGCCTTGGAACTGTGTTCTCCTTCACTGTTCAGTGGTCAGTAAATCCTCAGAGAGGTGCAAGCCACAAGAAGGTGCAGACATGTCTTTTTGCAGGGTCACTCAGGGTGACCAAGACTGACTCTCATAACATCATGGGTTGGGATGGGAATACAGCCAGGACCAAATGCAAAGATCTTTCTCTCACTATCCTCCAGAAACAGACAAGGAGACACAACCACTATTTGCAAAAGTAAGAGTGACCTTTCAAGAAAATTTCAGGAACAATAATTATTTAGACCCAAACTAAGGTCCCCTACATGGGCTGTGATGTCCATCATCACCAGGTAGCTCTTATTAAATGATGGTCCCTATCAGGACAAAGCTTCTCCCCCTGTGATCAACAGGGCCAAGCAACAGGAGATTCAGGACCAAACAGAGGTGGATTGCTGTCCCACTCTCCTTTTCCCCAAAATCCATAGGAATATTTCCACGATGCAGCAACATAAAAGGGAATATGATACTGCAATATCCTGTGGAGAGGCAGCTGTAAGTCAATTATGAGCTACCTTTAAGCCAAGAAAAAGTCTCTGAATTTAAGTGGAGAGACACCAATGAAGTCCTACTGGGGTAGACTCTACAAATAAAAGTAAGAAGGTTTTTGCACAGTTTCTTTTGAAAGCACAGAAGAGCAGTGCTGGGCAGAAATAAAGCTTTCTCTGTGATTCACCAGAGGACTCAAAGACTCCAGAGGAAACGTACCCTCCTCCAGTAAATGACACAGGACCATCTTTCCCCCTTTTCTCACTAGTTACAGTGAAGTCAAAGCAGATCTGGTGACCCACAGCAAGTCAGGGTTTGAGTTGGCTGCAGCAATCCAGTACATGGTTAAGGGTCTAGCCAGTCCTTTCCAAGAATTGTAGGAGGGCTGTTCCCCAGCAGAACTTTCAGCTGGTTCATTCCCTACAGGTTCTTCTCCCTCCTTGGTTGGCTCTATTAAATAATATCAGGGACATCTGCTGTCTGTTGTACTTTTTCTTTCATCCCTTCCCCAGGCAGAGACCAGCCTGGCAGGAACTCCAGCTCCCTTGCATTGTTTTGGATCTCCCTCAGGCAAAGAGGTGGAGAGAAGGCCCCCAGGTCACATCCAACTGTTCCTTATAGCAGTGTATTGTAAATATTTGGGACAAAAGCCTTCTGGATCTACTCAAACAGGGCTTTTGCCAGCACAGAAAAAGACACACATGCCAGCAAGTGTTTTGTTTAGCTCTGTGTCCTGGCTCTTTCTTAACTCTCCAGGTACTAAGAGGGATGGGAGGTGATCTCAGGCCAAGTAAAGTCAGTCTGTGTGCTTTCCCACTGGAGTTAGTGGGAAGGATCAAGCCCAGAGCCCCACAGTATCCAAACATGTGACAAGCACTATTAATGCATTTGCCCTGTTATCACCAGTTGCAATGGACCATCTCACTTTCCTCCCTCTGGCACAGAGTTCAAGCCCAATAAGAAGAACTCCCAATAAGTTCTCTACTCTTAAAAATACCAAAAGAGCCCTCGACTCTTAAGAACTCCAAAATTTCTAAGGGTTTAGCAGCAAGAAAAAGACCCCAGACTAAACTCTGACTCTTGGATTCCTGCACACTGCTTGCAAATAGGGGCAGGGGGAAAATTGTTTCTTTATGAGATCTGGATGCAGCTCCTTACCAGACACAGGTGAATTGTCATGGTACTGGTTTGGATAACATAATTGGCCTCCTATAGACTGAATCCAGTCTTGCAACCTCAGCATATGCCATTCCTTCCAATAGGGTAAATTAAGAGAGCAGAGAGAGGGAACAGATCCCTGTGCACATACCACGTCCCTTTGACAACCAGCTACAGCCCTCCCAATAATTTCTTCCTGTTGTCTTTCTCTGGGTGAGTTTGTAGACCTACCTTGTACCTTGTATGGCCCTTGTCTTACTTTCTCTGTCCCTGTAGCATCAAAGACATCCTCATAAATGCTGGCAGTGCAGTAAGAGTGCCTCTTGTTGCAGGGCAATTGATTTCACTGCCACTGATGCAGACAGCATCAGTGGGGACTGAAATAACTTCAAACCAACTTAAATCATTAAGCAAAGCAGCTGAAATGGATTTTAGGATCCTGTATGGGACAGAAGTATGAAAGGCAAAAAGCATGGCAAAGCACATGAATGCCAGCCTCCAACTGTGCTGAAGGGAGAGGAATGAGGGGGAAATGGGAAGCTATTTTCCTCATTTTATTCAATCTCAGCTTCACAGAACTGGATAATAATCTGGGTTGTCAGGGACCTCTGGAGGTCTGTAGCTCAGTGCCCTGATCAAAGCAGGTCTAGGTTCAAGGTCATCTCTAGTTGTTCAGGGCCTTGCTCCACTGAGTTTTGATTATCTCTGAAGATGCAGACTGCTCACCCTCTCTGGGCTTCTCTTCTAGTGCTTCACTGTTCTCATGACAAAAATGCTTTTTCTTATGTCCAAAATGAATTTCCCCTGATGCAGCTTTGCCCATTTCACTGTCCTTTGTTGCACACGTCTTCTCAATGTCCCTGCTTTAGGTAGCTAAACACAACAGAAAGCTGCCTGTTCCTTATGCCTTCTCTTCTCCTTACCCCTTGAACATTCCCTTTCACACAGGGTTAAACACTTCACTTTGTGAGAAAGTACCTAGTGAGAAAGACAGTGGCAATGAGTGCTGGATTTTGGTGGCAGGGGTTGATGTCACCTCCCCTTCCATCCGCTCTCCACACTTTGCTTTCGAGCTGAAACTGTTTGGCAATTTGCAGTTGAACTTGTAAATGTGCTTCTGATGACCAAAAGTCACATTTCTCATCAAACTGCATATTCACTAGGAAAATGCACCCAAGGAAAATCACTAGAAATTGGGTTCCTTTGAAAAATTTCACCCATTCTCAGCATCCTCCCCCTCAGCTCTCCTGGGTGTTAAATATTAAAGTAAGGAGCTGCTGGCTTTGATACAGAAGTAGTAATTCTCTGCCTGAGGTATTTCCTTTCCTGGCTCTCCTCCCTTTCAACTCAGGGTGATTTTAATCATTTTTTTAGTTCTGTAGTATTTGCCTATTTCCAACACCTCCCCCCCGTGGCACGATGTCAAATCAGCAGCAAGCAGGCTAGCAGGAATGTATATTCCCATTACCTTCAGCACTAGAGTGGAAGTTTTTAAGATACAGCTGGTAAACTCATCCTTCTGCAGGGTAATTGCTCAGCAGAAGTCCCTCTTGCAGGGATGTCACCGTGTGCTTCCTACAGCAAGGCAGCCAGAAGGCTCATGCTGTTACCAGCAGATGGTTGGAGGGTCAGCCACCACAGTGCCAGTGTCTTCTGGATGGTTCTACTTGGGTGCAGGTAAGCAGAACTATGGCTATGTGTCTGGGAAGAACATGCAAGACCACATCCAAAACTTGGGAGCCCCTCAAACTGTATTTGGAAGGATCACCTCTGTCAGATCCAATACAATTACCTAGGAAAGGACAGGCACTGTCCAATTTTCCCAAGCCCTGCCCTGCTCCTGGCTTCTCTGCAATCCTGTGTGGGATTGAGATCTGCAGGATAGTGTGGATCTCCCCCTTGGAATTTGTTTTTCCTTTGCAAATTCCCTCCTTTTATTACTTTTGTCCCATAACAAAGGCTAAGAGAACAGCAGTACCTTGCCTGTCTGAGAAACGAGACAGAGGCATACATGAAATGAATGATCCAAGATCCGCTAACACATAAATGAAAGCACTTTGGTTTCCTCTGGCTTTCCAAAGAAGCCAAATCCTTGCCTGCTACAACTCAACACAAATGTTATTATATCAGCCATCAGAAGATGACCAGTCTCAAGGAAATAGATAAGAGGTATTTGGGGATACCCACGGAGGTATTGTGGGACCCAATGTTTGTTACAGGTCTAAACTTCAACTGGCTTCAAGGAGATAAGCATACATAGTTCTGGGCTCTGCTCCAAGACCTGGGACCTGATCTTCTGTTCCCACTGACTCAAAAAGTGGGTACTTTCTGTGCAGCTCTCACCACATCAGAACAACACTTATACCCTAAGTAAGAATATATACCCTTCTGCTTCAAAAAATTCAAGTGTTACACGTGAAAAAATTGCTTTAGGGAGGGAAGTGAACCTATGAAGACTCTGAACATGGTCATGGGAGGCAGGCTCCAGAAAGATGCATGAGCTACTAGGCTTCTGGTGCCCTACAACACTTTCCCTAATGCTAGAGACAATGGTGATCTATTTATTTCATTACAGACCTTTGCTGTGTTTTAAGCTGCTGCTAATTAGAAATGTCTGCTTCAATTGCCACTATAATACTGATTTAGTTTCATGTAGTTTTAAGTGAACAGAAATGTTTCCATTTATCATATTCCTCTCCTGTTTGTCTACAAACAAGAAAGATAAATGCTGATCAACCTGACAGATAAAGCCGACAGGACTAAGGTGAATTATTTAGATCAGCTAACATTTATCAAGCAGTCACTGCATATTCCCATATTTCTGAAGCATAAGGTAGCCTTCCTGGACTACAAAAAAAACCCACAAAAAACCACAAACCACAAAACCAAAAAACCAAACAAAAAACCCCAAACAAACAAAAAAACAAAACAAAAAAACCTTATTGTTTGATTGCAAAAACCTGAAATACATTTCTTGCCACAGGTATTACTATAGGTCTATGCAAAACAGATGTTTATGTCTTTAAAAAGCCCTGTTGCCACATATTTTGTAGTAAAAGCTGACTGTAACCTGACAGTGAAGCATCTCCTGTATCTTCCATCAACTTCACCAGCTTCCTCTTGATCTGAGATCTTGACCTGCAAGTCACAGTCTGACTGAGGGAAGGACATACAGTCCCCTTAGCAAAACTGTCCTGCATGTCCACATCCAGTTGGAAATCTTCTCTTCTTCGATGACATCAATAACACCGGGCAAGGATTGTTTTGAAAACAAGATCCTTAAGTGTAGGAAGCTGAGTGCCTCTGTCTACACGTGAGATAAATGTTCAAGTCCTCAGAGATCTGGGCCTTGGTTTGGTTGTTCAATTGACACAACATTATCTCAAGATTGTCAACATGCCTGTACATAGTTGGCAGATGCAACCAAGGACCTTTGGGAGACCCTTCTGGGGCAGCATCTGGAGTCTATACCTGAGTCTTGAGAACATCGCAAAGGCACAAAGACATAGGGGGAAGGGAGCCATGACCCTCCCCAAATCCCCAGTACATCCCAGTGAACTCAAGGAGTGGTTCATGTGCACAGCTAATGCCTGTCTATTCTAGAGAAAGCTGACTTTCCCTCCAGACTGCCCTGGCTGTATTGAATTTACTCTCCACCAGCCACAGTGGTGGAGATGCCTACACCTCATTTGGACACCCAGCGTTAGATGTCAAAATTTTTCGTCTTGCTTTCATACCGAATTGCCTCCTGTGTGCAGTGAATCAGGTCACATCGCCCTCAAGTGGAGAAAGGCACGATCACAACGAGCGACGCCAGCCAGCGATCACCCAGATGCTGTTTTGTTCTGAGGACAGTAAAAAAAAGCAGAGATCTACCCAGTCCTCCAGGACAATGTGTGCTATGAAAAAGCCTGGTTGCAAGAACACAAAGATTTCAAAGTACAGGCGAAAAAAGCTACAATGGAGAGGACCGTAATTCATGCTGTCAAGCCACCACCATAATTCAGCCACCTTGTACAGTTCCATTATGATACCATCTCACCCAACGCAACATCAAACAAAAGGTGGTAGCAAAGCCAAGAATATAATTTACCTCTCCTGGATACCCACACTGTGCCTTTATCACAAGAGAAAGTGTTTGCTTTATGGCCTGATTCACTGTCCAACCGGCATGCTGGGTGAGTTTGGGCCCCTCTGCTGAAATATGCAGAGTCTTGTAAAAAGAAATCAAAATAGGAGATCAAACTGAACTGATGTGAACAGCCTGACTCCTGGCAGCTTCTAGCACCAGGGTGCTTGGCTTTGAAACCTTACTATTGTTCTTGGTTGGACTTTCTCCAGGTTAAAACAAAACCAAAAACAAACAAAATCGAAGCAATTATGTAAGAACAAGGGATCTTTTACTGGAAATATACTGATGGTGCCCACTTATGTCTAGAGAAAATTCTGAACCTATAGATAAATGTGCAGCTCTTTACAGCTTGGAGGAATGATTGGTGGTAGTGACAGGTAATTATCTCCTGTTTGGAGGCACCGCCAGAGGACAGTGCCCTGTGTGCTCTGTTTACTTGCTGGGTTGAAGAATAATAATGCAAACAAAAATTTATAAGTCCTTCATCTGGCTCTGGAAGGAGAATTCTCCAGCAGCAGCAGGTAACTTCACAGGATATGCAGGAAACACAAACCTGGGATCTCGCCAGACCAGTTCACTCACTGGGAAGGGACATTCCTTGCTTAAATACTGTCCTCTTTCAGCTCTGTCTCTTACCCCCAAACCAGGGGAGAACCTCTCCTGGGGAGGTGGACCTCTTGCTTGAGATTCAATTCCTCCAAATCTTCTCCTCCTTCCAGTCTCCCAATTTATCCTACGAACTTAATGTTCAAGCTGTAGATTGAGCACCCTACCCAAAGTGAGGGGCACAGCCATATTCCAAGTTTATATCAAACTATTCTGGCTATCTTGGATATACCAGGAAAATGGTTGGTGTCAATGGAAAGTGGCTTCTGGGACAAATCTTCTCCTCTTAGATTCACAGCAAGAACATTTCTGCTGCAGCATAGCCTGTGCCTAACCTTTTCCCAGATTCCCTTTCTAATCTCAGCCTGGAGCAGCATGTGTGCAGCCCATTTTACAGCACAAGGACCTAATTACATTTTCCAGCTGCGCAGCAGACTCCCGCAAAGCAAAATAAAGCCTAATAATGTGCATTTCTTAGCTACCACTATTGGACCTCTTGGAAGCAGTCCATGGCTCCCAGGCTGACAAATGATCTGAAAGATGGCTGCACCCTTCCACTTTAACCAAGAGAGCTTTTCCTCTTTCATCCCTGCTCTTTTTATGCATCAGGCCTTCCATTTCCACCCAAGTCCACTCAAGATTTTCTCAGATTGCTAATTGCCCTCCAGAAAGCACCACAAAAACAAACCCACACTCTGCTGCAACATATCAGCTTTGGCAGCAGCTGATGGTTTTTTTCCTCCCCATTGCAAGATGCCTGACAGATGTCTTCATGCTCCTGCATCTTCATCCAGTGAGCCATTCCTCTTGAAACGCACCATCTCGTGCCAATGTGGAGAGGAGCACAGGCACCAAAAGGGGAACCCAGCAAGGTGCAGTTGGTCTGGGTAGCAAACCAGCTGTTCTGAGGGTGGTGCTGAGCAAGGTCTCCACAACAGTGTCACCACAAGAGCCAAGACACGGCACGGTAGGGAAGTGAAGGAGGGATTGAAATGCAAGAGAGACGAGGAGCAACGCTCTCCAAGAATCCCTTTCTCATCAAAACCAAAAGCAATCTTAATGAGAAATGCAGGCCCCAGGCAGTCACAGAGAGTCTGTTTCAGAGAGGTTCATATTCTATCCCCTACAAAGTTTCATGGAGCATTTCACAGCACGTAAGGGATCATCTAACTTTAGCTCCTCTCTACAACAGGCTGTGAGCCAACCCTTTTCCAAGCTTGGTGATGTACATTTGGAAACAGTTCTTCACTGAAAAGGAGGAGACAGTGCTGCAAGATGTGGCCAAAAGCTGGAGATACCAAGGCACCATAAGCAGCGGTACCTCATGGCCCCCTGACTTCAGGATGCTGGAGTTTGGGGCTATGCCCTCAGTTCATCCTGGATCTTGAGATCATTCTGCCAACCAACCTCTCTGGCAGCTGCAAAGCCTGGATCCATGTAAAGCTGAGCTGCAGGGGTCTCACAATGATAGCCAGTCCAAGCATGCTGGGCATTGCAGTTCTGGCCCAGCTTTGCTCAGCAAACAGAGTGGAATGAGTACAAGCTGGACCTGGAATGACGAGATCAATCTACAAATGATTACCTGGAAGTGGTTTAGGCCCTTTAGACACACTTTTCAGGCCTAACCTTTCAGACACTTCAATACAGTACTTAGTATACCATCACCTAGGAAACTATATACACACACACACACACACATATATATATATATGTATGTATATGAACTGTTATGGACATCTTAGGGAAATTTAGCATGAGTTAGTCTGGCCAGTAGGTAGAACCTGAGAATGCCAAAGGTGTGAAGTGTTTGGGGCTTTTCCTGGGGAAAAGGCTAAGAGGAACAGCTTGAGTGTCATGAAGCCAGGAAACAATTTTTTCCTTATTCAGATTAAGACAAAATGGTGTGATTGTAGCCATCTGTTTCAGCTAGATGAGGATATTTTTAATTATTTCTTAAGAAATAAAAGAGGGATCTGATGGCCCAATTGCATTCCTGTCCCCAAGCTGGCATTCATACAATGTCCTCAAACAGCAGATGCCCCAGCCTTGCATGAAATTTAGTCACAACACTTATGCCAAATTTCTAGTAGTCAATTTCCCTATTATCCTGTAAAAAAAAACCCAAATCAAAACCAGACAAAACAACACTACACTTCCCTTTGGACTGTAAGCTTATATGTTTCCTTGTTTTATATTGAGTTTGTTTTTATTTGTGTTCACATTTGCATATAGTTCCACGTAACATTCCCATGCCATATCTGCCTTGCCTTATCCTTTGTTTGCCCATTGTAGTAACTGATTATATTGTTAAGCAAAATTTGCTTTATTCCACTATCATGAAAACGTAGTCATTTTGGGGCAGGCTGCCTGAGTTCTTGTGAATGATGATCTAATGTGTGTGAATCAACAGACCTCAATAATAGGCAAATAGGGGAGACTTCTGGGCATCCTGAGGACAGACGCTGAGACCATACAGACTCAGGGCACATTTGAGCTATGGCTGAGTTAGGGTCAGCACCATGAGAAAATTCTTGGGTTTCAGGCTCACCACGTGAAGCCTGCCCTTAAAAAAAAGAGAGAGTGACTCTTTGGCTCTCCCTCTGTTACCAGCAGCCTGCTGTGCTTCCCGTCAGGTGCCAACATCTTATGACTGAGGGTTGGGCTCTCACCATGGGTGGGCTCAGCCTTGAATCCCACACCTGATCACAGTGGCAACCCTCTCCTTACACAAGCCCTCTCCTTCTGTCAGTGGCGACAGGAAAACTGACTGAAACCTCTCCTCCCCCGATTTCCAGTCATCTCCCGAATGAGCCACCGGGGCCACCCATGCAGGAGTCCCTGGGCTTCCACAAAAGTCCCCGAGCTGTGCTTCCACTCCCTGTAGGTGTGAGCTCAGCAGCAAACCAGCCTTGCTGACTCACCGGCCCCGGGATGGCTCGTCATCCGCTCGCTCCAGATGAGTCACCGCGCGTGAGTCATCCCCTGCATCTGCAGTGCATATTTATGGCAGCTTTGCCTTGACCCCGGCAGCAGGGAGATTGTTTGTGTGGAGTAACCATGGAGAGCAAGGAAATGCTGAAGAGGACCGAGAGGTTAGGGATGAGGAAAAACCAACAGGGGAAAACATATTCCACCTCCACGGCCCCAGAGTACAAAAGGAAATGTTTGCCAGTGTTGTTTCTTGGTGGGGATTTTTTTTCCCCCTCTCTTTCCCATGATGTCTCTAGTTGGAAGAAGCTGAAATGGCGTAAGAAGTAACCTTGTGGTGGCACCCTTAGGGTCTGGAGCCCCTGCAAATCTCAGAAAGGAAGCATGTTGGTGCAGTGGATTCAGCTCTGATGAGCTTTTCCCATGAGAACAGCTTTAAGCAGATGCACTGAAGGTGCCAAACAAGTTCCCCTCACCAGTCCTTTCACTTCACCCCACACAATTCTATGGTCATGCCGCTTAAAAAACATAACTAAGTGACAGCTGAGGGCAGATCCCAAAACCTCACTGAGCATTTCTTGCTCTGAAATTTTGGGAGAACAAAGGTCAAGAAGGCAGGAAAATTGATGGCTGCATCACTTGGGTCCTACAATCTTGCAGAGAGCTCACGTGTCCTCTTCTTTCACCCATTTGTACAATCCAGACCACCTTTGCAAGGGGAAAAAAAAATCCCATCACCATCTTACTCTTTATTGAAAGGTGAGATGTATTTTTCCAGGAATAGTTCACACCACAGGACTTTTAATAGGTGGTAAAAGATTATGAGGGCATTATTATTATGTGTTTTCATAAATGGTTAATCACCAGTAGATACAGCCACCTATAAACATTCCCACTTATATGGATCACTGATATGTTAGAGATAGTGTTTGTATCTACAATATGTCTTTACCCTGCCTCAAACCAATAGATTAGTCACAGGCATGGTCAGTTTTTCTCTTTCGTTCTTGGTCTCCAAACCAGAAATGTCTTTAAGCAACGGGTTTTACAAGGCTGCACATCTGGCTCAAATCTGAACATTATTAATTTGTCCACCTGCCCTAGAGAAACAACATCTCACCCTGCAAACAAGGGGAAGGAGATGCAGTGCTGATTGTGACACAAACCCCAGAGTCCCTGACTGCGAGATGGAGAAGAAAATATCCCTGCTTCTGCACAGGTTGTACCATGAATGTTCACAGGAAATAGAAATAAAGTCTCTTTTTCCTGCAATACAGAGCTCATTCACAGCAAAACTCAGCTGAAAATGCTTTTTTGGCAGAGAGAGGGTGGATTTTGCTGTTTGTTTGGTTGGGAGGTTTTTTGTTTTGGTTTGGTTTTTGGGTTTTTTTTAATCACCTAAAGTCGACAAAGCAGCGAAAGCAAATGAGCATGTTTATAGACTGATGTGCAAGGCAGAAAAAGCTGTACTTTGCACTGCTGGGAACGAATGTGCACACAATAGGTAAACACACAATGAGAACGAGCAAGTTTAATTTTCTTTCCAAACAAACTAGACAAGGGGAAAATTATCCCCTTCTTGGAGCTGCCTTTGCAAGGTATATTGCTGACTAAAACTGCACTACCTTCCCTTTGCGGTGTGTTTACCTTAGATTACACATAAATATTAGTTATGCCAAGGTAAAAATAGCTGCATGTCCTATCAGCCTAAAGATAAGGCTTCTCTTCACGTCATTTCTTTTTAAATGTACTGGTACTTCTCAAACTCTCTTGTTCTGGGACCAGTTTCCAGCCAGTCTATACAGCAGCAGCTCAGTCCCTCCAGGCAAGGAGAGAGTTGTGCTGGTGGTTACCAGTTGCAGAGGTTAAAAATGTGCCCACGGTGCAGGGACTGAGTGCTGAAAGCAGTTTAAGACATTCAGCAGCTCCCTGGCTAGGGTGACCTCTTCCAACCAGTAACCGAGGTGTGTCTCAATTCCAGTGTGGGACTTACCTTGTTGCTGCTGGCTAAAACTGTTTCTTCTAACACACAACCACCTATGTAAGAGTTTCACAACCTCCCCAGGCAGCCAAAACCCACAAGTTAGTAAAAACTGCCCAAGATTATTTTTTGCAGCCTAGGTCCTGGCACGGGTAGTACTTTTTTTTAAATTACTTTCACAGAAGAAGTACCCTGACACAACTGGCTGTCAGGTACCTCAAGGTACAGGAAACCTGTTGGAGGCTCATTCTTAGAGCCAGAAAGCCAGGAGCAAACTCTGTCTGATGAGCATTAAGAAATGCAGGGATTAACTTGATTTTTTGGCAGAACTGAATTTACAGCTTGTCTGCATGATGATGTTCTTTCAAACAAGCGGAGAATGTGAATTAAAGACATCATGGTTGTGCCAGAACGGCTCTGTATGCACTCATTTTCCTTTTCAGAATCCCTGCTTCTTTCTAGGAGGGACTGGGACAGAAAGGCCGTGCCAGGTGGATCTCTGGTGACATCAAACCCTTAGGGACCCATATGTGTGGTGACATCAAAGCCCCAGGGACCTTTGTGTGAACCACAGGCAATGACTTGCCCTGAGCCCTGGGAACATTGCTGGCAGTCACAAAGCAATACAAGATAGAGGGCCAAAGGTTGAACAGGAGAGCCAGTGCTGGTGCTGAGCTGTGTTCACCAAGAGAGACTTTCCTAGGTCTGGGAAAATCTGGGTTGTTTTGCCAGCCTGACATTAGAATGCAGAGATGAACAGATTAAACCACAACAGTATTACTTTTACATTGGACCTATAAGCACGTTCTTCTTTTCTTGGTCTCTGAAACTCTCTGGAGCAGAAAGTACATCTGAAATATTGGAGAGAGGCAGAACTTTCAGGTCCTTCACATGGAACATCCCAGGTCTTCCACTCAAATGCCTGTCCATGGTGAGCTCCAGCTGCCCCACTCTCACATATGCCTGTCAGATGTAGCTCTGAGGTGTTTTTCTAGCACCAATCACACCATTTTTGGATCAGAGGTGAACATGTTCAACAAAGCAAGTTACCATGAGATCCCCTTAAAAGTTTGTGAGGTCCTGGTGTGATTCTTCTCACCCAAACTAGATGTCCAAATAGAATAGAGGAATACTTCCTGCAAGGAGAGATTGCTTCATGCCATCCTGCTGCTCAGTCTGAAATATCACGGTCCCTGCTCACCATCAGATGACACTGGTCAGAGAAAATGTATCTCAGCTAGAGGGACATGGGAAGTCAGTAGACACCTGAGAAATAGCTATTAAAACAGATCTTTAGGCCCTGTACCTGTGATAGAGGTATCTGTGTTGTGTGTTCCAAGCCCAGCTCCAGCTACCAGCTTCTGAAAATCAAGTGTATTTGGATTCAGGTTTGGATGAAAAATAGCTTTGGGTCAGGACCTAAATTCCTTAAGTGAGTAGTGTATCTCACTCTGAACTTCATTTCCCATTTCTCTAAAGGTGTCCCTTTCTTGCAACTGGACAGTGAGAAACACGCACCAAATAAAGTGAAAATTTTCCTCAAAGAATAATGCTGTTGAGATCTGACAGGAAAACAGAAGACAGGTTTTATTTTGTCAACTGTACATAAACACAGGCGTTTTATAAACAAGGAGTTGATTCAATTGTTTCCAGAGGTATGAGTGCGAGTGAGAGAGCTGAGATTTAGCTATTAAAGACAATCTCAGGAGAGGGAGGGAATTAGTCTCCAGTTGAGCCAGATATTTCCCTCTCAAAAAATAAATGAATCAAAGTCATGCTCAGTCAGCCAAATTATCCAAGCAGCTGCCAGCATCCCTGGTTACTGGGGTTTATGTGATTTTGAGAGAGCGATGCAGTATTCTCTCTAAAGGAAGCATCCTGTAGGGGATCAGGACTGCAGAGTGTCCCAGTTTGGGGATTTTTAAATAAGACAAAGCTGGAGCAGCCAAGAGCTGGTTTTTCATGACCTGGTCCAGGGAAATATGTAAGTTGTTGGAAAAACTTTTCTCCTTTCCAAAGCTGTCACATGGAGTGTAGTTGCTGAGGTGAGTCAAGGGTTTGGCAGGTCCAGGGGGTCTATGTGTTCCCTTGGTAGGACCAGATGACACTATCCAGCTGAGGTAAGGGCACATGAGCTATCTTTAGCACCCCAGAGAATGCAGAGTACTCCCAGACAGAGAGGGATGGGAGTTCTCTGCAATTTGATGCTAAACTCAGTGTTGGGGTCCTTAACCTGGAGCTCCCACTTTGCAGTGACTCCCAGGTCTCTGGTGCAGCAGGATCCAGAAGCATCATTCAGTGGGGGCATTTCCACCTATAAAAGCCACCTCCAATCACCACTCACACTTAATAAAGGCTGTGGAGTACAAATTTCCCCTTGCAGCATGACTGCATCCCCTGGCTTCCTTCCCCTGCTCCCTGACTCACAGCCTGAACTCAGCAGTGGGCAGGGGGCCAAGGAGGAGTCGTGTTTAACTCACAGCTCCCTGCAAACCGACTTGAGGAGGGATTTCTGCTTAAGGACATCGTGAAGCAGCTCCAGAGGCCAACCCTGCAGCAAAAGGCGGCTAGGACCCGGGGGAAGCCTGGCTGCTTGCCCTTTCCTGCTGCATCCAGCTCTGTGCCACGGCAGCTCCGGTTTCCCCTCACATGCCCTGCAGTGAGCTGACTCCTCCTCAGGCGGAGGAACACGCGCGACGTCAAGTGTCCACCCTGACTCCCTCCCTGATCTCACACTGATCCTATTAGTGGCAAGACGGTGGCAGCCAGCCCTGCCAGCTGTGGGGTTGCCACGAGGACCTGCCACGGCCACCCCTTGCTCCACGTGAGCCCTGGAGGGATGGCTCAGCCAGCTGAGAGCCCTTTGCCCTCTCCACAGGACACAGCGGGAGAATGTGCCAGAATCCATCACTGACAACAAGCCTGGCTTGCTCAGGCAGAGCAGCATGTCCTTTCCTGGCAGTGCCAGGGGTGGGGGAAGCCGGTCATTGGGGTTTGCTTGTGACTGGCACAGCTCAAACCCTTGCCCTTCATTGCCAGGGGTGTCGTTCAGCAGTTCGATGTGAGCAATTCCCCTCCATCTCCTTGTAAGTGAGGGATCCTCCAGCGTGAGTGCAGGAGGATGGAGCCGTGCCAGCATCCCTTCCCTTACTCTGTGGGGTCCCCGTGGCCTTTACACAAAACAGAGCTGGGCAGGCTGGGAAGGATTTTTTGAGAATACTTCATTTTTTGGTGAATATTTTATTTTTTTATTTTTTTTTTTTGCATGACTGGCATTTCTGCACAGATACAGATATGCGGATGAACAGATACACTTACAGCAAAAAGGGCTCTTCTTTTGTAGCAGCCTCAACCCCTGGAGAAAACCTTCCCTGTGAGAAAAACTCCCACTTCTGGGCAAGCTGCACAGAGCATATTGTCCTAGGATTTGTGCTCTGGGAGCATTTCTGCATGCCCTGGGCTCAGTGTTTACCTGCTGTAGGTCAGATCCCAGTGCAACCATCTGGATCCATATTGGTGACTGGGTCAGTGTGTGGAAGGTTTAGACTTGTTCAAATTAAAATATAAAGAAAGGGAGAGAGAGGGAGATCAAGGGAGGAAAAAAAATAGGCAAGAAACAAACAAACAGAACAGGTTTATAAAGGTTGTCTGAAAGCTGGATTCCCACCAAAACCAGAATGGAAAATATGATCACACCTGAGGGAGAGAGATTTAGCCAAGAAGCGTCTTGACCATCCTGGGCAACCAGAGACTTATCCCAGACTTGAAACCTGGCACGAGACACACAGATGGAGTGACAAATGCAGAAGCTTATAAGCCATGCCATATAAATAGGGAGTTCTCATGGCATCTCAGCATAGGTCCTGATGAGAAGTGAACAGACTCAGAGGTTGTGGGAGACAGCATATGGCTTCACCACTTGTAATATCAGGGCTGCAACGAGCCAAGGAGGTTCCTTCTAGCCTGGTGGCTCTTCACCATGACAAATGGTATCATTGAGTCCTTCAGCTGGATGCCATCTGCCCACCCCACCTGCAAAGCTGGTCTGGAGCTTCTCAGAAGAGGTGCTGGAAAGGTTGGATATCAGGAAAAGGTTCTTCACCCAGAGTGTGGTCGGGCACCAGAACACACTCCCCATGGAAGTGGTCACAACACCAAGCCTGCCAGAGTTCAGGAAGCATTTGGACAACATTCTCAGGCATATGGTGTGATTTTTGGTGGTGTCCTGTGCAGGGCCAGCAGTTGGACTGGTTGATCCTCCTTTCAACTCAGGATATTCTGATTCTGTGCTGAGCAAATGTAATTCTAGAATTGACCCTTAAGAGACTTATCCATGGACAAAAAGGTGGTATTTATCTCTCTCTCTCCGAGTATCTACACTGCTCTCAAATCAAACAGGCAGGGAGACAGACGAAGTTTCTGCCTCTCCCTCTGCTTGCAGCACTGCACATCTTGCTGCTGAATCCTGGTTGGTCTTGAGCCAGGCACAAAGCAACCACTATATTGGAGAAGTCCCAGAGTCAAGCACGCCACTTACAGCTGTGACCACAAGCAGGTGTTCCAGAGGAGAGAGAAAGACTCTATCACAGCTTTTCCCTTCGCCCTTGCCCTCACATCTGCTTGCTGCATTCACTGCTGTGTCTCAAAGCGCAACACGATTACTTTGGTTTTGGTTCATGTGGTTGAACATGGCCATGGTCACTAACTGAGCCTGCTGGGTCAGCTACAGCACTAATGGTGGTAATGCTCAATTAGGGAATCTGGCAATCCAGCTCTTGTCTGCAAGAGATGGGGTCAGGAAGAATCACTGCCCATCCATTTCCTCCCGATCTCAGGTTCCTTCAGATGTTCAGCCGCAGAAAGTACAATTTTCCAAGTTGTAACTAGCCAAGGGCACTCACCACCAACAGCCCTGACCTAAAGAAGTTTCTTCAGAGTCACCTGGTCTCCCTGGGAAGCTCGAAAACCTCCTTCTACCCCATCGCATCTGACAGCAACTCATAAATCAGCCAGCAGTCACTGGCAACCCCTTTGAGGATCCTGGTCTGAGTTTGTGTTTGTGATGAAGTATGTGCACAGGTGAGGAGGGCCCTGGGGGAAGGCAGCCAGCTACGGATGCAGCTGCTGGCTCCAGGGGCATCCTCGGCTCCCACGGTCACACGTGGGGCTTGCCTGGCAGTCACGGCACGGTGGTTCCATGAGGGCTGCGCTCAGCTGTGAGCTGTGCACGTTGCTGCTCGGCCAACCCCTTCCTATGTTGCCCACAGCTGCAGCACGGCCTCACCTGATCATGTTGAATATTTCTTCTGGCCTGCTTCTTCCCCAGCAAACCCACCTCTGTTTCAGCAGAGATCCCCTCTGCAGCATTTGGAGGTGATTGTGTTTGAACTGGGGATGAGCGCTGCAAAGTAGAGCTGAAGTCACCAACACCCCTCTTTTCCCAAGTCGGTGTTCAGGGATATGGTTTGATCCAAATCTCTGGATTTTCACACTATGAAGAGAGCCATAGACTAAAGTGTCCTGGACCAGATATTTCTTTTTTTGAGTAAACTGAAAAGTTTATTTGCAGAGTCAAAATAAAATAAAATAAAATAAAACAAAACTATATACAGCAGGTAAAATAATAAAACTCTAAACCTCACCAATATCAGATCCCAGCAAGTATTTCCATGTAATAATAATGCATTACATACAGACTCAGAGCTGCACTGTCCCTTTGAAGACCATGGGGATTTTGCCACTTTTTTTGTATAAAAAATTATATCCTGAATACTGAGCAAGAGTCTCATTGGCTGTCAACTGAAACACTTTGAAAAGTGAAATCACCCCAGGCTTTCTGTCTGAGGACTGCTGCCTTTGCTGAGTCTCACAGAGGTAATGAGGGTTTGGAAAAGCCTGATGTGTTGGGAATGGATGGTTTGTATGAAATCTGGCAGCTTCACTGAGCCCACCCATGGTGACACAACATGGCACTGTGGGATGTCAGAAAGCCTTTTGGGTGACTTTCCTCTCTGTGTCCCTGTTCCATGGGCAAGTGGCTTTGGAACATTGCCTTTTCAGGGAAATGAGACAGGGAGAAGAAATTGCAATCCAAAGAGCCCATGGGAGGGACTAGAATAACGTCTGGGTCTACTGACTTTCCAGGTTGAAGTTGTTTTGTTCTGGATAGAACTGACTATTCTACCACTTTGCTCATCCAAGTGGAGATGCTCATCCAGGTGAAGATGACCTTGAGACACTAATGCTCAGAGTATGCAACCAGAATTCAAGAAATTAGTGGGAAACTGATACTTTCTACAACCTTGGGCCACCAGATCCTCAATCGCTACTCAGTCAATGGGAAAAAGCAGTTGTTGAGTAGTGAATTAGAGGGTCTCTTCTAGGGATGCTTGCACTGGCAGTCAGTCTGAATTGCTCTTCTGAGCTTCAGTGCCATTGAAAATGTCATGAATATAGCCTTGAATCTGTCATCTCTTAACTGATTGGCAGTTTCAACACATAAAGTTCTGGTAAAACCCAAACACGTATCCCTGCCTCTCCATCCATTTCCAGCTAATGATTAATGTGCTGGGAGAACAAATGGCAGAAGTTGATCTTCAATGAGCAAAGAGTTTCTTGCACAACACACCTCCAGCCATACTGACTGCCAGCAGTTTTGTTTGACAACTGCACCAGCTTCACAGTCCTCACTCTTTGCAAGCACCAAGTCCTTGTGCCAGGGCCCAAGAGATCTGGGTAAAACTTACTCCTGTGTTCAGAAATGATCAGTTCTTGATAATGAAAATTTGAGCCCAGATTGTGCCACTTAGTCATATATGTTGATATATAGCAGCAGCATAACAGTAAATAACAGATTTCCATTCCTCCTCTTGGAATTTAAGCTGAAACCCCAAGTCTTTCAACTTTTGTTGTCCTTCTCCAAAAGGAGAAGGGAAACACATATTTTTAAATAGCTCATTTGCACAGGAGTGCTAAGCAAGATGAAACAGTCACTGCCAAAGCAGTGGAACAAAATTTCACATTTGCTCAGTGAAAAACTCCCCATTCCTTATTGTGCCCCGTTTTGTTATGGGATCAGTAGGAGACCCAGCCCAATGCCAGCCATGAGTGACCTGACTAATGTTGATGTCTCACAACATCCTTCAGATCAACGAGCACATTTGCACCCACAGGGATTATCTCCAATGCACAACTTCTCTATAAACACCGTTATCTTATGCAAGAGTGCTCTGGGGATTACCCTTGGTAACCCCACCCTGCTTTGTGTCCCATTTTCTGCTTTCCTATAGGCTTAAAATTACCATCCCCTTCAAAAATTTTCCTGTGGATAAAGTGCTATTGAAGCCACAACATCAGCTGACTGGATAAACCTCTTTTCCTCATAGGCACTTCAAAACCCTCTCACCAATAGCGTGATGTTCTTCATATCAGGTTAGCTGTCCCAGAAGACCTGGAGTTCATATGCCCTGGCTGAAAACAATCTAGGGGTGAAAAGACAGAAGGAAATTCAGTCTGATCAGAGAAAAGTTTAGGGGAGTCTAAAGAATCAGTGAAAAAGGAGAACTAGGGAAAGAAACAGAGCAGTTCTAGAAGGCATCATAATTCAACTGCTTATTTGACAAAAATGACAAGAGGCAGAGAAAACACAGAAGTGGTTTTACAGTGATTAAATGCTAAAAATAATAATAACAACAAACTGGTGGTTTGTAGAAAAGGGGAATAAGGAGGTGAATGAAACTGCCTAGATGAAAAAGACGGTAGAGGCAGAAGTATCTGGGAAGGGAGTTTTCTGATGAACAGACTAAAATTCAGAAAGAAAAATCCCATGGCAGGAGAGACACACAAGAACACAGTTTCCTCTTGGCCCTTGTTCCCAGTAAGGGGGTTCTGAGACACTGTGGCATTTCTACATAGGTAGATGGAATTGCTGAGATTTCACATCACTTGCATATTTGGAATTCCTGGTGGAGGAAGAAAGTGAGGATGAGTTCCCTTGGTAGTTCTCTATCCTGTGCAGGTTGCTAGCAGATCCTGCATTGCCAGCAGACCTTTCTCTCGTTTTTGTTTTCTGGTCCCTGCTGGATTATCGGTCAAACTACTGGGACATTTGGACACATGATGTGAGGACAGGTACAATTCCGTCATATGGACCTGGTAAAGCTACAACATCAGCTGATCCCATTCCCATCATATCCCAAAGTAAGACACCAAGGAGGCCACAAATGCCAGTAGGCATTTCTCATTTGGTAGTCAAGGTCTGAAAACAGAACAGGGCAAATTCTTTCTATTATTATTTCTGAAAGGACCCTTAGGAGTATTTGTTTCCTTTACTGTCAGGACTCATATAGGCAGCTCAAATAACTCATCCCTATGAAGCACAGAGCTCATGCAGATGAGGACCATGGTATGTACTGGGCTGAGTGGCTGCCACTGGCCCATGGGACACAGCATGGAAAAGGGACAAATGCATGAAATCTGAGAGGCAACTGGAGACTGGTGTGATCTGCACCCTAAGTGCTTAAGGTCTGACAGATCTGGAGCATTAGGAGCTCTCACAATTTCCTCACTAACACTTTTATTAATTTGTATGTGATTTTGGTAACAGCAAGAAGCAGGGGGGAACCCTCAATGAAATAATCAAGAGAAACCACAATGGGGACATCTTTATAGGTTGTAAGAGCCATGGAAGCCACAAGCAATTAATTTGCAACAAAAAACACCTTTAAAAAACCCCCCTTTTTTTAAGTCACTCTAGAAAGGCATAACACAGCAGGAGCTCCACTTTTCATGAAGTTTTGTATCCCAGTCCAAGGGAGCCCATTTTGTACTTTATAGCCCTTATGTTCAATTTTTAATGATTAGCTTTTCCCCTTGTAAATTTAAATCCGCTTCCATTACATTTAGGGAACAATAGTGAAACCCTCCTGTAGCTAATTTAATGCCTTTAAATTCCCATGGAAGGTAGCCAAAGATCTTGTATCCTAATGGATAGTAAAATGCCTACCTTATTTTAGGGAAGGCAAGTTCAAATCCTGCTAGAGCTATAGTTATTAAAGGAGATCGTTGGTTAACTTTTGGTTGTTTTCCATCAAGATGAGTAAAGAACAATTCTTGTCCATTAAGATAAGATGATAGTGAAATATATAGCGGCTTGTCTAAAGTATTTCACATGCCCTAAAACTCAGCTGGGAAGATAATACCTTGATCCCAAAGAAATATGCACACCTTCAGACAAAAGGAGGAGAGTTATTCCTATCATCACACTAAGCAAGAGGAAGATAAAAGGTTTTAGACTGACCATGTTCAGGCATCACACTGAGCAGAGGGATGTTTGTGAAGTGCAGTGGAAAATCTTCACTCTAACTCAGGGCCTTAGTGTTTCATTTTTCATTCCACTGAAAGGTGATGGCAAATCTTCTGCTGATTGCAGTGGAAGGGCACAGATCTCCAGCTCTACCTCATCTCCATCCCAAAAGGTGATACAAACCAAACAGTTACTACCTGAGGAGTAGACATCCAGCAAACACACCACTCAGCACATGCATGGCTAGTCCAGACCCCATTTCCTACTTCTACAACTGCCAGACTCTGGTCTCAGGACAGCTCACCCAGCAAAGATCAGGTGGGAGGCACAACCTCAGTGACACATTTCACGTCTTGTGACACTGACCTCAGTTACCAGAGTACTCCTCATACCAAGTACATCGTGTGAAAAATGCTGTTAGCACGCTGATGACTAACTAGCTCTGTTTTTCAATGTTGTTGTTTTCCTCTTAGTTCAGGCAATTTAAACCAACTTTCTATTCTCCATCTATACACTCCACCTATTTCTGCATTGATGGGGTAGCCTGTATGGTCCTCAAGAACCTCAAGCCTCTCATTTTTTGCCTACTTCAGATCCATAAACCTGTTATCATTGGTCTGAATGAGACATGACATCTGTCCTTATTCTGGTCAAGTGTCCCAAATGTTGCCTTTACACCTGCACAATCTTCCAGGGTACATATAAGAAGCATTCCTTTAAACTCAGCACAAGTCTGGTTTTCCTTCTTCCTTCTGGATTCATCACTAAGTAACCTATTCAATTTTGTGGAGTATGATGCAAAGTACACAGGAAATGAGGGGAATCGTTGGAATACCAACAGAAGTAATGACTTTTTAATGAATGGAAAAGTTCATGGAACATTTGTGCTAATCAGCTTTTATTAAATGAGTTCAAGTGACAGTGTGCAGATGAAACAGAATCAGAGTACCCACAACTCAAATACTTCTGCTAGAGGCACCAGCTGACCCGGGAATCAGCAATGCCATGAACATAAGACCCTTCATTTGTTCAACTTAGGGATGTGAAATCCAAGTTCATGTACTCACCATGCATTGTGCTGGAAACTCAGCAGAGTTTCTTTAAGTATACAGAGTGGGATGGATCCAGGCCCTGATGCATCTAGATTCATCAGTATTTCACAGTGCCTGAGCTGAGTGCATGACCTGGGGCAACACTCAACTCTCTCTAAGTAGTATTGTCCCCTTATAAGGGGTCACTTAAACCTAACTACTTGAGGACTTTTTGATTTGATGTTTTCCAAACTTAAAGGGTCTGATCCTGTTTGTATATATCTTTCTTTCATCATGGTTGATATGCTGAGTTATACACATGTTACTAAGCCAGTATCACAATGATGATGTGTAGTTCCTGGAGATGCAGCGTTCAGTAAATGAATATATTTGACTTTAGTCCCAATGTGAGTGAAGTATCTAATTCACGGGAGAGCTAAAGCTCAATTTGGTGAATTATGGATCTCCAAGGCAGAGCAAGCAGGGTCCTGCTGCAGGTGGGACGAGGAAGGCTCCATGGAGGGGACATCAGCACAAAAAAGACACATTAAGCAGTCTGACACACTCACAGCAAACATCCTTCTGCACCTTCTTAACACAAACTTTTACTACTTTGTTTGAGAAGACCTCAATGCCAAATACACACTATCCCGTACATTTTATAAACATGAGTAAGTTAAATCTCAATCAATCTTGCAACTTGGTTCATAAAAATCAAAATTATTTCGTTTTCATTCAATGTCCATTTTCATCTTCAGGTTGTGTCTGAGTTCCTGTGCATGACTGGGGGGTGCTGAGTGCACATGCATTTCTCTGGAATCAGAGACTCTCTGAAAATAAGTTATTCAATGGCTTCTTTTTTTCCCTCTTTCTCTTTCTTTTTAATTTTTCTGGTTACATTCTGATAATTTTGCACACCCAGTTTCTGGAAAAAAACCCTCTACCAAATAATTGTGGTGAGTAATTCCTAGACAAAGTTCCCCAACACCATTTCCCTATTTGGTCAGTTACCAGGACAATTCAGTATGAATACTGCTTTTATTAACATCTTGCCACTTGTTAGTACTTGGGTGGTCATGTGAAAATCTACTTGGACAACGTCTGCAAGTGACACTTCAGTCTGGGAGGGGGGAAAAAAGTATATATCCATATATCTATTTATAGAAACTCAAATTTAAACCTGCACCTCTGAATCTATTGCATACAAGCACAGACATATCAGTAGTTCTTTATTGCAGATAGACCCAAGAGAGATGTACACACTGGCATGTGGCCAGATCTGAGTGCAAGGTCCTTCAGCAGGCCAACTAACAATGCTGGGATGAAGAAAATAAATGTTTCAATAAATCCCCTCAGAGCCTGGGGAAGGGTTTCCTTGGTTTGTGGATTTTTCTAACTGTTTTGGTCTAATAAAACAATTTTGGTCTAATAAAAAAATAGCACCTCACTCTACAAGACTTGCCTCACTTGTTTCCCCTGACCACTGGTGGTCCAAAATCACCAGAGGATATGCACTGGTTCTCCAGAAACCAGGTGTGACTCAGACTGCTGGCAAACACTCCACTTCCCAAATTCAGAGCAGTTGCAATATGAGGTTTTATTCACTACAGGAGTCACTTCTCATCCTTTGTTCAATTCCCCTTAATTTTGACGATTTTTGGTCAGGCTTTTCCACTAAGCTGTGTATATGTAAAGCTTAGTGGAAAACCCTTTCCCAAAAGTGACTTGAAAGCCATGTCTATAATAACTTGGGTGCTACAAAGGTGGCTGATGATGGCTTTTATTTGATATTAAGTACAGTATGTAGCTTTCTCTCCTGACCTTGTACACATTTGTTATAAAGTACAGCTACTACATCAGCTCATTAGCCCATTGGCAAAATCACTGAGATAATTTAAGGGTGAATATGGGGGG
>JAWWEU010000081.1:4253400-4283139 GCA_035583155.1 Acropternis orthonyx | reverse complement strand
AAATTATGAAAAAATAAAAATTAAAAAAAAAAATATAAAAAAAATTGTCCTGGCTGAAATATTCCATGGAACTCTTGGAGACTCGTGCTCCGGAGCCTGCGCTGGGGAGCAACGCGGCGCACGCATTTTGCTGATGGATCTGTTCTTCTGGGCACCGGAGGCAGGCACATCGCCTGTGCTGCAGCAGCTGCAGCAATATGCATCCTCCCCTAAGTGCTTCATTGTAGAAATTAAATATTGTTATTAATTAAACTCCCCATCCCACAGGCTGCCCAGCCCTGTCTGGTTAGAGCACACTTGTGAGAAGAGAGCAGGCAATCCATTTGTCATGCGGTGACAACTTCTGGCATCAGGAATGAAGTGTTTCAATAAGAGAAGGCTTTGATCCTATTCATACAAGAGTATTTAAATAATTGCTAACCAGGCAGAGACTTCAGGCTTTATCCCAGGGAGTGTTGAGTTATTGCAAAAGGTTAAACTCAACCGTGGTGCTCAAACTGAAAAAAATAGGAGACCTCAAGAAATTTGGGCAAGGGATTAAGTTTGAAGGCATAGCTTTGCTAAAGTGAAATAGACCAGAGGTCAGGTCTGGGCACAACCTTCCCTAAGAATGAGCCTGGAACATGACACAGAGCAAAAAAGCACAGCAATTTCAATCTCACAGCTGATAGTTTGGATTGCGGCAACTCCTAAACTCAAGTCAGAGAGCTTTTGCCAGTACTTTGAATTTTACAAAAGCACAAAATACTGAATATTCCCCACAGTGACAGTGTTGTTCTCTGCCACATTACCAAACCTTGCTCACTGTTCTGGGGGCTTCACACACACTGAGTGCTCAGATGCTGATAAACCTCACAGACATTGATAGCAAAGCTTCAAAAGACAATGAGCTGCCTTCACACTCGGCCAAACCACATCTTTCCTGCTAGTGTTATTCTTAGCACAGTCTGTCAAAAAATCCTCAAGAAAGAATCCTGGGGAAAAAAATCCTGAGAATAAATAATCCTGAGAAATAACATTTTGGCTGGTGTTGGACCATGGTTCGTTCTCACATGAGATGCTGAAGGGATGAACTAAGTCAGGGACCTTTCCCGTGGTTTGTGTTGCTAACTCTGGGCTATGCCTGTGAGGGGACTGAGCTGTTCAGGGCATGCTGTTCACCAGCCCCTCTATGAAAATCCCTTCCCACAGATGTCATGCCCTCCCTGGTGCAGCATCACCCCAGCTCTGAGCTCTGCATTCTGTGACCACCTCTGCAGGTCTGTCTTGTCGTTCTTCATGATGCTGAGACCAGCAGCAATTCCATGAGATTAAGATAACCACAGATCAAATTTAAACACCTTTATCTAAGTGTCTGGCACCTAAATGCCTTTTGTACTAGAAGAAGAGCCAGTTATAGCTGGGAGGTTAGAGTGCTGTTCAGCTTCCCCGGGGTAGACACCTGTCTTTGGCCAGAGTCACCTGATGTGAGGTGAGATTGCACTTCCAGCCACAGTCATCCCATGTCATTCATCGCATTCAGGTGGGATGCAATCAGACATTTTCAATCATGCTAGAATCTTCTGCCCTAGTTTTACACATGCATGTAGACATCTTCATGCAGATGTTGTAACTCTGAGCTGATTCCCACTTCTGTGGTAGCTGTGACCAGATTCAGTTGCCAGTGTACAGTGAGTCTTTCTGGCTGCTCTACACATCCTCTCTATCTCCACCTGCTTCTCCAAAACATCACATGTCCTCCGTAAACTGTTCTTCTCCCATCCCTTGTGGCTTGCCCTGTGGTGTTCCCACACTACAGAGCTTTCCAAATGGCACGAGTTGCTTATTTTAAGCAACTTCCCACCACCATTTACTGCACAGTTTCCAAGATTACATTCTGCCCTGCAGGATTATTAGCTCACAGAGCTTGCAATGCATTTGAATATGTGCTGGATACCTCATATATATTTCAGCAGGTGCCTAAGCTCAGCCAGTCTCCATTCAGCTTCTCCTGAGCTGACCCACACATAAATGCCAATGGAACGGAAACTCATGCAAATGTTTGCAATTTTTGCATACATCTATTATACAGTGACACATCATGGGTATACATACCCATAGGCCTGAGTGTTCATTCACAGGTCAGGTTCTCTACACCTCAACATGAAGGTGTGGGTCTACCCAACAAATACGAGTTTCTATTGCCATATCTGTTGAGGTAATGATCACCCAACATTCCTGCGGAGCCTACAGCCATCCTCAGAAGGCAGAGCAAATTTTAGCTGGCATGAGTCTCCTTCTGGAAGATCTTCTGGAAATCCTGTAGTTGTGCCTGATGCATGATTAACCTCTGATGTTCTCAAGCACAGTCATGCTTGTCCTGGTTCACCTGGTGCCCTTTGCTCTCCAGACAGATTCTTGGGGCAGTCATGCAGGTTTAGGGAGATCAGTGTAGGAGAACCCAAGTTCAGAACAGACCAGAGGTGGGTTTTCTCTGCACTGAGTAGTCCAGCTGTGGCATGTCTTGTCACAAGAGGCGGTAGGTGATAAAAATGTACATGAGCAACCAGGTAGATCAAGGAGACGCCACAAAAATTCATGGAAGAGAAATCCCATGAAAGTTAGTACATATAAAGAAACCCCATCCTTCTTGGAGAAGTGTCTAGGGCTTTAGCAGGCACTCAGGGAAATATGTTAATCCTGTTTTAAAGACTTGTCTAGGCAAGGTACTCACAACCACAGTGGGAAAGAGGATATGGGACTTTGTCTGACACCATATGGGTGTTCTTATGTTCTTACTGTCAAAGACCCATATTTTCTTCATGTTATTTTGTGTGACAGTAAGTATAGCCAAACTGATGAGCCCCGGGCAAAGGTTCTCTTATCCTGCCTCACAAACAGGGATGTCTATAAGGCTGGAAGGTTGTTCAGGTGTATGACATAATATCTTCTTACCCCTGTCAGATGGCCTCTGGGCTCTCCATGACTAGTGCTTCTTATGCCAGCAGATTTAAAGTAGAAATTACCCTCTTGGCTTGCACAGAGCAGACTATTTTTACGGATACTTAAACCCCGTATCTCAAGGTCATGCTGTTTCCCAGCAGATCAGACAGTAACAGTCTCACACGGCCCTTCCCCTCAACAGCATTTCCAGAACAGAGGCCATGCCTTTGGTCCCTAATTTAATGCTCACCATCCAGGCTGTTCTGCAGTGCCTGAACAGCCTCAGTGATGATGCTCCAACTGTGTAGGACATCCCCAGGTCTCCTATATCCCTGTGTCTTACCCTCCAGCCAGCTGAGTGAGGCACCCAGACTCTCCTGGCCACCCCAGGGTTAGATCGACACTTCCCAGGAACAACTTAGAGAAGGAAGATGTAAATTGCACCTACCAGTGTCAAAGGTGTGGAAACAACCATGAGCAACCAGATGAGTCATTTCACCCTCCTAACATAGCCCCTCTCTGAGCTGTGAGAGGGGAAATCAAGGTATGAGTTCTCACGCCTTGCTTTCTTTACGTGAGATCCCTTGCAGGCCAAGCCAGTACTAGGTGGGTAATTTTCATATGACCGGACAACTGCACCCTTGGCAAGGGCACTGTGATTTCATGACCTACAGAAATCACAAATCTACATCTCATTCCCCTGAATGGTGGGACAATGCCTACACTCACTCCTGAGTCTTTCACACAGGCACTGGTGTTTTATATTCCAGGAGATAATTAGATTTGCTAGAGACCTTGTGCCCGCTTCCAAGTAATGCTGGATATGCTATTTTCAGGCATGATTCAGAGCAACCTACAGCAGCAGCTCAGGATTTTTTTGGCAAGTGTTTTGCAACAGCACTGTAAAGTTTTTAATGTGCCATCATTTCATTTCAGTTGCTAACACAGATGTCTGTTGAAAGATAATGTTGCACATTATAATCTTTCAGGCACCAGCACAAGATCACTTTCTCCGAGAGGCAAGTCCTTGGCAGATTTAATCCCTGAAACAACACCCTCCCAAAATGTGTGGGAGCATTTCTCTCAGGCCTGATGCCTGCCTAGATAAGACTGGGCTTGTTAAAAGTGTGAACATACACATCTGTACATACACAGGCGATTTGCTCAAGGAATCTCTGTAATTGCACTCTTCGTCCTGCTATCTGCACATGGGAATGACTGACCGCATATTCACTTTGGTCATTTGCAGAGGTCTGTATGAGGAACACATGTAGAACTGGGACTGCTTTTGTGATCTAGATACGTGACCAGCAAACACAATCACCAGACTGTCCAGGGCTCATTCAGGAGGAATTAACCATTGATGGAGAATATGAATTAAAAAAAACCTACAAAGTGAGCTTATGCACCTCCATCTTTTAGCACCCAGGCCAGCCTGGATTAGGGACGGGGAAGAAAGCCTTGTTCTGGACCAGTAACCTATAGAGTAACATCAAAAGGCTCCTGCACATTCCTCTGAAGCCTGATATGGAGATTTACTCCTGCTGCCAGCCAGCTCCTATATTCTGATGCATAAGAACAACAATTAGAGACTGTGAGCAGCAGAAACAGCTGGAGAAGATTCAGCTGGGAGCTAATGACTGCAAAAGAGAAACCACCAAAGTTAGCCAGTGAGGTACTAGTGCCCCTTTTAGGGTCTGATTGCAGGTACCTACCCCTCTGCCAATGGCACAGCGTGACCCGCAAGATTTCATGCCCGGTTCCCTACCACTGCTCATCCCTGCCTTCCTGCTTCTCCATCACCTTTCACCACAGCTGTTACATTCAAAGTTCTTGGTCTCCTCCATCAGAGCACAGAGGAGAACCCTATCCAGACCCATTAGGCCTATTTTCTCCTCCAGGATAGTACTGCCTTTTGGCTCAGCCCAGAGTAAGAACACACCTCATGCAAAGCGGGACACTCTCGGGGTGTGCAGTGTCCTGCACATCCTCACCTTTCCCACCCCTGGGCCTCCCTGGGTCACTATGGCTGTCCCACCCTGCAGCTCTACCCAACCCAACCATGTGCTGTGAAACAGGATTTCCCCATGGTGCTGTGGCATCCCAAGGCCTCCCAGGGTGTTTCATCTCCGGGGGCAGGAGTGTGCCTGTGGGGCAGCACGGAGCTGGTACCGGCAGTGCTGCGCCGGCTGTTTCAGAGCAATTCAGCGCTGCCCTGAATGAAATGCTGTTCGCTCACGGGCCCTGGCTCCCATTGTCACCCAGTGATGAATGGGGCATCAGCGTGCCGCAATACTCTATTTGTTTTAGAGGTCAGTGTCAGACTGAAGGGTATTCTTCATAAACCAAATCAGGGAGTTTGTGCTTACGTGACCAGATTGGTAAGCGCACACGAAGCCCCCAGTAGCTCCCATTGTCCCAAGTGGGAACAGAGCTCTTTTGAAGATCTTACCCATAAATTATCTGACACTCCCCCATGCTCTGCCAGCTTCCCACTCGTACTCTAATTCAAATACCAACTCAGAGGTGATGGACTTGTGGCATTATTTAAGGTCTGCTCCTATCGGGGACCACAATTTGGCTCCTGCAGGAACAGCACAGTATCTGACACAAACGGTCAGCCCTGGTGTAAGGGTATCATGAGCAGGGCAGTGAAACTCTTTCTTTGTTTCTCTTTTCTCCCTCTCTGCCTCTAAGAATCATCTCGTCTGATCTGACAGCTCACAGGGGGATGTATGGTGTAGGGGCAGGGAGCTGTCACTGGGAAATCGGCATCAAACAGACAGGAGACCATCATTTTGCCTCACTTTAAAAACAAGGCTGTTTAGATGTTTCTTTCTTGTTCTTTTTGCTGGTGTTTCGGAGATTCTCACAAGAGCTACAGACTGGAAGACCACATGTCAGGTTGGTATTTCCAGGCAGGACATCTGGGACTGGCTGCCTGAGATTACAGGCAGGCACAGGTGTGATTAAAGCCTTGTCCCTTTTCCTCCACAGGCACAGGGAGCTACACCTCCGCACTGATCATCACCAGTCTGTCCAAAGTTTGAAGAACCCAGATACTGAAGGGGTTGTCCTTTCCCCAAGCTTTGTCCATCCTGGCTACATGGGGACACACAAGCCAGGGAGCACAGAAAGCAGAGAAGGGGATGTTGCAGAAATAGGTCTAGTTTTTCTCTCTGTTAGGCCTGAATGTCACAAACAAGTCACACAAAAAGGAGGTGGAGGTCAAAATTTCTGAGGACAGAGTTAAGACACAGACCCTTCTAGTTGTCAGACCTGCATTTTCATGTTTAGTTTTAGGATGATGCAATGCCAACTCCATTCCCAAATGCCAACGATGCCTGGACAGGAATGCCCACATATGGAGAAGACCCCAGTAGGCTTAAATCTGATTACAGTACCTATTTCTTAGCACTGACCATACCAATCACTTGCCATGACTCTGGCATGCAGAGAGTCATGAGCCCTTGAAGTCATCCAGGTTAGAGTAGATGAATTTCCCTGGATTTTTCTGCATATCCCATCCTTGGAGAGGAAACAACCTTAATTGCCACCAGGACATCCATTGTTCCAAGCATCTTTCCCATTTGGCACAGCACGCCATGGTCATTGGAGCTTTCTGCTCTGTTTGCACAGTAATATTTGCTGCCATGTTTCTCATTTGAAGTCAGGAATTCATGACCTTTTGTACTGCAGAGATCTGCAGATTACTTACCAAAATAAAGTAGTCTATAAACCCCCCAACTGCTGCATGTGCATCACTGATAGTGGAGAACAGTGAGACACCTCTCAGTGGAAGCAATCTAGCCTGATAGGATCTGTGGCTGAGAGAGAGTGTGTGTTGCACAGCAGATACTCAGCATGGGGACCATCAAAAGCCTTTTTTTCTTTTCTCACTACATGGCCTTTGCTGCTTCAAACAAGTCTTTCTGTCAAAACAACTTGACCTGGTGGAAGTGTGATTAGATATGGCACCCACTCTGGTCAAAATATCTGCATGAGGGGAACGGGTTGTGGTGAGAAGGGGAGGATGTGTGCTAATCCTTCCATTGCTGGTCACCTCTCTGAGGCCTCAAGGCTAACAGAAGGCTTGTAGTTATCAAATCCATTTCACAGTCAAGTCTTTTCTGCTGTGCATGGCTTGTCCAGAAGCAGAAAAGTGTAAACTAAAGCAGGAACTGATCACATTTTTTTTTTCCAACACACGAATTAGGGGACATCAAATGGAAGGAGCAGGAGATCTGTTCAAAACAGATTCTTCACCCTGTGCTGCAGGGTTGGGCTGCAGGTCACCAAAATCCATGCAGTCAACATAAGCCATGGGTAAACTGGAGAAGTACTTTATTGTACATGACAGCAATTTGTTTAAACTGGGGAATTCTGATTCCCCAGGACTACTTCCAGAAGATGGGACACATCCTTGGATCCATGCTCTTGGTGACTTTAGCAAGAATGCAAGAAAAAATGAAAATCAAATCATTCCAGATAGGATGTGTTGTCAACATTAAACAAACAGAGATGAAAAAGGGAGAGAGTACCAGGTAATTAAACAAACAAATGAAGAGCTTATGCCCATTGTGGCTCACACGAACAATCCAGTTCCCTGTAGGGTCAGAATACGCTGCTGTGGAAGGTCAGGGATGATTTTTCTGAAAGGGTTGTAGGTCATCACAACTTCCTGGAATGATGTGGAGGCAGGATGAATTCCCAGTGCTCTGGACTGCTCAGAAGGCAAATATTACCTCCAGGTGTGTAAAAAGGGGCAAAGATCTGACAGTGTGTACAGCAGTGAGCATTGCCCTACCTACACATGAGCAGGGCAAGTCCAGAACCTTCTCTTTACAGAGGCTGTTTCTATAGTGGAAAGAGCTCAGGGAGGAGCTCCGACGATAAGAAATCCGGAAAACACTTAGGAATATCAATCCCTAGGATTTATGCAAGATAGTAAAAGTGACTTGGGTGTCCCTGCTCCTTCTGTGTCGGGGTGGAAGGTGAACAGTAGAGAAAGGGCTGGCAGCAGCCAGATGGCAGGTCAATGTGTCAAACAGCATTTGTCTAAGTATAGACAACCACATCTCACTTTAGTTACTCCAGGCCCTGATGTTGCCAGTAGATGCCCAGCCAACAGTAAGATTCCTCTCTGCCTAAAGCAAACAGTTGAACATGGATACCACAACCAAGTGTCTTTTTTTACCCCTTTGAATCTGAAAGGACTCTGGAGCAATCAGTTCAGCTATGGACATGTACATTGTAAACACCCAAATTTAGGTAAGATGAATCCCACAATTCAGGCTAGAAATGATGTACACATTTTCTGATGGCAAAGGTAATGAACCATTGCAACAACATAACTATAGATACTGCGGATTCTCCATCACCCAGGGACTTTAAATGAAGACTGAGCATGTTCTAACAGAAAATGCTGTAGTTCAGTCAGATGCTAAAAAGCAGACACAAAGCAGCCCTGGACCATAAGCCTCTTCTCTGTGTTGCACTGGGCTCTGGCCATAACCATATTTTCCAGCCTTAAAAAAATTTTGAATCAATGTCACAAAGGACTACTAAATATTTCATCAGTTCAAGATCTACAGATTTTCATGTTTGGTATTCAAATACATCTTGCACAGGGTCACTTGGAAAATTAGTATTTTCAGTCTCTCACACACTCTTTTCCTTTTCTGAATGAGAAAGCAAGGCAAGTAAGTGAGAGGACTACCATGCATAACTATGGCTTGGGTCTTTGTTAGAGTTGAAATTATTTGTGTCTTGTCAGAGGTGCAGCAATAAAGGAGTGGTGGTCTCAGAAAAGACTCCGGGAAAATAGCATTTGGTTTTGTCAAGTCTTTCCTGTTGTACTTTGTTTTCAAATGTTGCCTTGTTTGAAAGAGGGAAGCTGTTTGGCCACAAAACGCAACTGTCACCTCTCACAGCCCTACGACTTAGAGCTAAAAATGTTGGTGGGAAGAGGGGGAGGGTAAAGGAGAATACAGCCAGCTCTTGAAAAATGGTCTATTTAAATATTCTCCTCCAAAACCACAGGGGAAGGTGGCAGCCCTGTAGACTGAAATCATCTTTACTCCACCAGCCAGAACTGTGCAGAAATGGGCTTTGCCTTTCCTCTCAAGTTTATTTGTATTTTTCTGAGGTCAAAAACCCAACTTATTCAGATAAAGAAAAATCAGAGGACTCTTTACTGTAGCATCAACTCCTGGCTTACAGATAATATGATTACATGTAAGAAACGTGCTTGGCTCACCACATTTTTCTTGCAAACATACCAACAGCATGATGGTAAGGAGTGACCACAGAGGGATCCAAAGCAGTAATACAGCGGTGAACAGTCCTGGATACAGTTATCTTTTGAGTCACCCTTCCTGTCAATATTTATAGAGAAATAAAAGGCTCTGGCTGGAAATGAAGAAGGTTATTTTACTGGAACAATAGGCACATTTTGCCTGCTAAAATCATCCACAAAGTGTTTTTAAAAGGATAGCTTGCTGTGAGTTTATCATTGGACATTGTGACTTAGAAACAAGTCCTCAACAGCTTGAAACGCTGGAAGATGGATGGAAGGGGTTTTCCCCTATTAGTGGGAAAAGCTCGCTCAGGAAGAACAGTCTGTCGTGCACCACACTGGTTCTTAATTTCCTGGTCCATCACTGCTTGATTTCCAAAGTATGCCTTTCCAATGGCCAGGGATGGAGGTTTTGGATAAGACTAGTGGACCATGGCCTGAAAGCTGGATGAAAACTGGAATGTCATAGAATCATAGAATCTTTGAATGGTTTGGGTTAAGGAGCCTTAAAGATCATCTCATTCCAACCTCTCTGCCGTGGGCAGGGACACCATGCACTAGACCAGGTTTCTTAAAGCTCCAGCCAACCTGACCTTGAACACTCCCAGGGATGGGCATAATGCATCTCTTTTCCTCATGTCAAGGGTTTCAAGTAGCACTGAACAAGGAAAGGAGAGAAATTCATATACCTGGCTGTGACCTTGCATCTTTGCTGCACTGATTACACACCTTGGTTGGCAGGTTCTTCCTAAGATGATTTCTCAAAGTCTTCTTTCAGGACAGTTTCATTTTGTCTGACCACATAGACAATTTGCATGCAGGAGTTCTACACAGAAACAAGCATATAAGATAATAAAAGATTAATATTCTACCACATCATGTGAGAGACAGAAGTGTACACCATGCAAATAGCTCCTCCAAAGTTATTATATAGAGAACACACCTCTCTTACCAACTAAGAAGAGGGAAACACAGGGTTCTTGCTATTTCTGGCTTCTTCTGTGCTAGTAAATGAAACAGCACCAGGAAATGCTCTCTGTTAGTGGAACTCAGTGAGCCATACTTGTTGATCATCAGCACAGTACATGACTGGTTTATGTTCATGCCAACAAGCACTGTCCCAAACAATTCCTGGAAAGACCCATTTCCAACAAGCAGCTGCAAACTCCCTTTTCTTAGAATGTTAACTGAGATTAGTAAAATGAAAACGGGATGTTCCATGACAGTGGACTGTACTATCTACATTTGGTTCACTAGTAAAGACAAAACAACTAAGATCTTTTAATTTTGTGCCCAAATCCATCCTCTCATGTCAGGAATGACAGTGAAGAGAGCACAAGATCCAGGTGATTCTGGAGTCTCTAACACCAAGGGAAATCCCTACAGAAGATGCATGTGTGTTTTGTCCTCAGCATCATCTTAGGGTCAGGAAAAAAAATAAAGTAGGTCAGAGCATCTTCCCTCAGTGCAGATCTAGTAAATAGTGTCAAAAAAAGTCTGGGACAGCTGTTCAGCTTATCAAATCCAGACATCTATGGGCTCACTGATGCTGCTCACATGTAACATGTGGCTGTCCAGGGGCACAGACACCCTGTTGGTTTCAGCGTGGGGAAGCTGCTCAGTGCTGGATCACAAGCAGAGCCTTATCTCTAAAAGTACAGACATGAGTTTAAACTCTTACAGTTACCAGCTTGATTCCTTTTGTGCATAAATATCCTCATTTAGGAAAAAAAAAAACTAATTTGGTGTTTTGTTTATTCCTGAATAGATCTGTAGTGGTATAACCAGTATTGCATAAGGGAATGCTACTGGCAAAACAAGAGCGTTTTAATTACACCAGCATATCAGAAAAACTAAACAAACAAAAAAACCCCCACAAACAAACAAACCCCACACCATGCTCATCAGCTGAGTGAGATAGCAGCTGATCTCTGCTCTCATAACCAGAGTGGAATGAATCATGGCACTCGACCTGGATTTGCATCTAATTCAACTCTTTTCTTCTCTCCCAGTGACTGGGTTGAAGCTCATCCTGTTCCTTCACAGTGAGAATATTTTAGCTTCATCCAGCAATTCCTCATGCCACCCATAAACTTCCCACTACTACAGAGGGCTTTAATACATTTTTTAAATGAGGAACAAAGCTCTCGCCAGAGCAGCAGCAGCAGCAGCATGGTATCTGCAAGCAACCACTGTCTTATCCCTCCAGGTCATTTTTCAGCTGTACTAAGTTTCTTGGCAAAATCAATTCAGCAAATGTCCAGATTTATAGAGTTCAGCCACACAGCAACCTTTTTCAGGGCCAGATGAACAGCTATTATTTAAAGCCTTTTACTGTGTTCGTCGAAAGGAACAAAGTGCACTTTCCCATTAAAGATTTAAAGCCTTTTTGTGGCAAAGCACTTGTCACCCTGAAGGACACCTTGGGTCTTGCATATAGATGCATCCTGTGCAACTTCCACTGCAGGATCAACGGGTTGATTCTTGGTAATGGGAATTCTTGGGAAATCTTCTGATCTTACCGTTAGGTTGTAGGATAAGATCTTTCTCAAGGGATTATGAAGTGCCTCCCACATTGGCCTTTATGGACATTTTATTCTGCACGGTGCAGAGTTAAGCAAAGGCACAAGAAATATCTTGGGGACAAGAAACAATTCACCATGTTAATGCAGTGCTTTTCCCAAGGACTTAGAGCTTGGCAGCTAGCACGTATAGTTAGGAGACATTAAAGTGTTGTCACTTCTTCAGCAGTTTGTTACATCCTCTGCTGAAGGGCACTGCTCCCCACCCCTGAGAACTGGGCTGTATCTTGTGTATATCTCTAACAACATCTCCTGTATTACTGTGGCTGGACAAGGTTTACTCAGATCAGCCCGAGGCAAATGGGAAGAAATGCAGCTGGGCTGACCCTGCCCAGAAGAGAGGACAGTGGCACAACTCTGCTTTACTGGCACTATAACCAGAGCTTGAGCCTCATGGGACAACTTACCTGCAAACTTGGCCTCAGGCAGACTTTCAGCTCACCTGGGCTTGAAGAGCCAGTCAAGGTGGGGTCTGGGGGAGGATCCAGGGCTATGCTTGGCAGAGACAGCATCTCCCTTAGGAGCAGGGCTGACTTAACCTGGGAAAGACTAAGAGGATGAAAAGGGATTTGTGCAATAACAGGTCCTGCTCCTCCTTGCTTTGTATTTTGCCCCTCTGTGTGCACAAACATCCCTGTGGCATCTGAGGAAGTTGCGGGTAAAGGGAAAACCTCCTATGCAGTTTGCTTCCACCCAAGACATAGAAATAAACCACACACACACACACACACACACACACACACACACACACAATTTATGCTTTCCACCTCCCATTTGACAACATTTTCTATGACAGCTTGATGGGAGGGGGAGCTGTTTTTGTAGGGCTTTTTCCTTGAAGCAGCTCAATCTCCGTTTATCTGCGTCCCCTGGGCTTTACAGCACAATGTGCTAATGGCATGATTCCACGAGGAACTTATTCCCAGCTCCGCATGGTAAGCACAGTGGGACAGCAGGAGGAGGAACACAGCAAGCACTGGGACAGCCTCTTGACTGATCACCCTTCTCCTCACCCCGTGCTGCGGTGGGAGGGTGGAGGGGATCACTCTGCTCCACTGTAAAGAGACTCCCTGCCATGCAAATAGTCCGCCACCAAGTGATGCCAGTAGGAGAGCTTTAGTGATTTAAATTATGTACGTGACAGCGAACAGCTTGATTAATTCATATGAATTGTAACTACTTAGGGCTCCATTCATCTGGAATGATCTGTAGTCCTATCTGCCCGCTGAAGTTACAAAAGGTCCCCAGCTTCAGCTGCAGGTGATGTATTAGTCACCCCCACCCCGAGACAGCCCGTGCACTGAGAGCTGCTTTGTTGCTGTATCGGAGTGCCTGAGAGCAAGACAAGGACCAGGGCTCTGCTCCTCAGCAAGCAGCTGGGAAGGATGGGGACCCCCATCAGGCATCTCTCCGGGGAGGGGCTGCAGTCTAGGGATGTCTAACCCCAGGGCAGGAAGCAGCTCGCTGCTTGCAGGGTGAATGGTTTCTCAGAAACACTGCGGGCTTATCTGAAAAATCAGCCGGCAGCACGTACATCGTGTGGGAGGACACCTGGCTGAGGCTGAACCCTGGGCCAGGCACTGCTTTGACACAGTGGCTCATGGGATCATTGAGTTTGGTCTCATTACTTCTGACATGATGGAAGAGTTTGGCCACAGACCCCAAATTAGACACAGAGATGCAGGATGGGGCTGTTTGGTGGCAGCTGCTCTGAGTGAAGAAGTCAGGGTCACACATAGACCCTCACCTCTCTCCAGAAACTGCTTGGCCTTTTGGTTAAGTGGAGGGGACAAAGTCTTCATCCTCCTTAAACCAACCTGCATCTCTTAGCAGCACAAAAGGAGCAGTGGGCACATCCCGATCAGCTGCTGAATCCAGCATGGACCTGGAGACCATGCCCTGGAGCATGGGGTAAAAGTGACACTCTTGCTGGCAGCACTGGTGAAGACAAAGCCAAGCCCTGAAGAAGGCTGGTGTCTTGGTGAAATGTGGGGCTGGAAGTCCTGCTCCCTGTCACGCTGTCCAGCGTGGCTCAAGGCTCATGCAGACAGGGTGAAGCTGTCCCACACCAGCCAGATTTGTACCTCCCAGCACCCAGCAGCTGCTGGTCAGGACCTGTCCCCACACAGAGCAATAGTGGCAATGCAGGATGCTGGGTCGCAGTGCCACCGTGTGGGCTCTGCCAGCTTCCAGGGCACCGAGAGAGGCACATGGGGTGTTCTGAGCGGGATCTGGGTCCCTCCAGCTGGTGACTGAAAGACCAGAGAAATAGGAATATTAAACTGGAAGCAGACATCCCAGTCTCCTTAAGGGTGCAGCTCTTGTTGACTGGCACCATTTTTCTCGTGCAAGTCCTGGGTCCTAAGACCAAACATTCTTACAGGTTTTTTTGAGGGTCCTTGAGGCAGAACCTTCGTCAGACTCTCCCAAAATGTTGCCACCCTGTGCACTCATTGGACTCAGCATCTGAGGAGCAAGGGCTCTTCACAACCATCCTTCAGCTGTAGGTCAGCATAGAGCCAAGCTAAAAGGAGGCATGAACTTCCTCATCACCTTCAGTGCAAAGACAGAGGTTTGTTCCAAGCCAGCTTCATGGGAGTGAGGCTGGGTGACTTTGCAGGGGAGCAATAAGGAGTGCTTACACTTCAGCATCAGACGTCTGCCCATGCCCATGGTGGTCAGCTAAACATATGCTTGGCTGCATCCATGCTCTGCTGCAGTGAGCCTGGAGGAGACCCACCTCTCAGTTTTAGAGGTCTACATGTCAGCTCCTACCACCGAGACAGTAACTCAGCTCACTTTCTAGTCAGTGGAGAAGATCACACTTAGGTGTATTTCAGCCACTGCATTTCAGCTGTCTGTGTTAGGATGAGTGAACCGTGCTCTGACTGTGTTGAAGGATACACTCCTCTGGAATCAGTTCATCCAGACATTCAGCAATGCCCTCGTGCCCCTCCTAGCCCAGCTCTCCTGTCACCACACCAGCTGCATAAAAACCATGCATGTTCTCAGACAAAAAAAATTCCTTCCTTTGTGTATTTTAATGCCAGCCAAGTAAAATCATGTGACAATGCCTTCGAGCTGTTGTGCTTGCTACTTAAGGAACCTGCAGGAGAGACCGAAAGCAGTTTTCCTCCCAAACCTTCCAACCCTGTGCACATGCATGGTCAAATCGTGCTGCAAAGCTCAGCACCTCTGAATGTACCTGAAACACCCTTCTGAGTTGACACCCAGGTTCAAAGCCACCACAAGACCTGGGTCTGTGACAGGTGTGGATCAGAGCAGAGCAAAACTGAGCAAAACAGAACAGAGCAAAAGAGCTAAAGTTTTTTGAGATCTTTTTGTGGTGGCAAAGAATTGGTCTCCACTGACCATTGCCTTCCTGATGGATGGCCTTTCCCTTCTCCTTAGTTCCCCCAGATACACAGCCACTTCCCTCACTGTCAGGACAGACTGCAGAGTGCCTTGGTCTGCAGCTCATCAAAGACCTGTGTTCCTTGTTTGGAGCCATAGCAGTGCCAAACTGTCCAACCTGCTGCCTGTGACCGCTGTAAGAAGACTTCTACCTCAGTGATAGTGGCCTTGGTGGAGGGAAATGAGAGATGTCTCTCCTGGGCAGGGGAGTCTGCTGTTGAATCTCTTGCCACCCTTACACGTCTTTGCTGCAGCAGCTTTCTCTGAGTCTGTCATCACTGGGTTTCTTGCTGGAGGGAGTCTCCGGAGACTGGAGTAACATTCACCATCCCACAGGGCTGAGTCACCAGCAGGATTCCCAGCTGGGGCCATCCAGGGGACACGAAGCTTTCTTCACCCAGGGCTGTCAAACATGTAGGCCTGAAGCTTTCCTGGGAATTTCCCAGGGAGCCTGGCTGGGCTGGGTGAGCCATCACCTTCAGACAATACTGACAGCAGAAGAGGCTCTGCAGCTCCCCAAACACCACCTGCCTTCATTGCCACAGGCACCCAGATGGCATCAGTGCAATCATCAATGAGGAAGGAGCACAGTAAAGGCAGCTTTTCCCTCTAATCCATCCCACCCCTGAAAGAATTAATCAAAAGCCATTTGTTCTATGGCTGGCATAGCTTGTGTCTGAGCTATACCTCTGAGAGATGCTTCCTGGAAATACTCCAGGGCACGGCTCCAGCCTTAGAGTGTCTCTGGCCAGGTGGCACAGGGAAGATGCTCTGGCCCTCTAGTGTTGCAAAGACCTGCCTGGTGCTGACACTCTGATCTCATGGACAAGTTGGTCAATCACCAGGGGCACTGTGGAGGAATAAGGAAGTGGAATTGGAGATATGTCAGCAATTACCTGTATTCTCACTGCAAAACAGGCTCTGTGAGTAACCTGAAGAGCACTTATTGGAGGTTTCGACCTAGATGATCTGACATGGGGCAGAAAGCAAAGGACAGGAGAACTTTCTGGTAAATTGAGGACTTATGCTAATATTGACTGAATGTGGAGTGTCCAGGCTGGTGACCCTGTGAAACTCAGGGCTAAGGTGTTTCTCTTCTGGCTGGCAGTCCAGCATGCCTGGGGCTACCAGCATCAAACACGGTACTCAGAATAGCTCCCTTGTGCCGGTTTTCTTATATTTTGGCATCCATCTGAAAATTCCCCACTAGGGAACATAGTAGGGTTTTTCAAATCTTGAAAAAGTATACTGTGGTTCCAACAGTCATGACTTAAGACCTCAACTCTTCCCCTGAGGGCCCTGTGGTGAGCTGCCCCCATGTCTGCCTTGCTGCCTCCAAAGCTGTCGCATAAAGTGAGCTCTCATGAGCAAAGAGGTGGCCTTGAAGTTCTTGTGGCCAAGTTAAATGCAGCAGCTGCCAAAGCCCTTGGCATGCCCAGCTGGACCCACTGCAGGTGACCCTGCTCTCCAGCAAGCCCAGCAAGATCTTCTGGAATACAAGCAGGCAAAGTGAGGGATGTGACAGACAACCCAACACCGACACAAAGTGCACCAGTCCATCAGGAATGAGAGCAGATGTTCATTTGACAACAGAGTTCTTACTGCCCTGAGGAGTTCCCCTAAGAGGGGACTGCCTCAGCACACCAGATCACAGCAGAGGGATGAAAGGAATAACAACCTACAGATTCAGCTCTCTTTCCCAGTAACTGCCCCCTGTGGATCACCATGCACAGACAAGAGCACTGTGGGGTTTTTTTTTCTTTTTTTTTCCCTTGTCCTTCTGCTCTGGTGTCTCCCTCTTACCTGCTCACAGCATGGGGCATCAGGCCACTTCTCACTTGCTGGAAGAGGGTCAGAGCCTGAACAACAGATCCAAAATCACTTTCCCCACACCTTGTAGCATTAGCTTACTTATTACTTATTACTTAAACCTGCTCATTTTTACAGTCCTTGCTAATTAGCTCTTAATAAGATTAAACATAATTTCTTGTCCTCATCCTAAGACACTATTTCCCAGCTTCTCCTGCCTATTTTCCTATCTTGTGTTCACCTTATCTGCTTAAACCAGGAGTGTTGCAAGGGCGACTGACCTGTTTAGCACTCACCAGCACAGAGTTTAGATCCTTCTTCTGCACAAATATGGGCGAATAATTATTTTCAAGGTACTGTCTTGTTAACACATTTACAACAGGCAAACAAACTTAAGACTGAAGGTCAAATAGGCTTTAAAGTGCTTACAAGCTTCTCCAGGCATCCCCTGCTGTGGCTCCTGTATGTCACCCCCTCCTGCTCAGGAGAGGATTGTAGGGAGTCTTTTCACCACCCCAGGTGGCATTTCCCTAAGGAACAGAGCAGTCACACTAAATTAGGGCTGTGCAAGAAAGTACTGCTGTCACACTTTTAAACCCCCACCTCTCTGGGACATCCTGAGAGAATATTCCATGTTTTTTGGTGACTTGCTAGCCAGGACTGAGCACACATCACACATGTTTGATCCCACTAAACCTACTCCCACCCAGGACTTGTGGCATCCTTCCCTCCCTCTCGCACTCTGATGTGTAGACAGGAGCATTATTTTATTAGTAGAAAGGAAATACACCTCCAGAAAACTTCCTAAAAGCTTAAGGATTTAAGATGCTAGAGAAACCATAATTCACAGTCAGCAAATGCTGGCAGATTGTGTGCCAGAAGTGCCACCTAACAAGAGAGCGATGGAGCGACTGCTCCCATTCCTCATCGCCAGCACTCAGGGGCTGTTGTGCACTCTAATTGAAAATGTAAGTGTAGAGGAGTCTGGTCTGTACAACCTTCTCAAGAACAGGCCGATTAAATTTAATAGATCTGAAGTACTTCCAAAACCTATAAATGATGAATCCTCCAGGAGCAGGGGGGGAAAGGGTGCTTTAAAGCATCCTTCACTAGAGCTGTAAACCACAAAACACAAAATTCTGAGCAGGTTATTTAATCTCATTGAGCTGTTTGGTAGAAGAAGGAGATGTTAATGAAGACTTTTTTGTCCACAAACTTGCTTACTTTTCCCAATAGTATCAGATGGTGTGAGAAACACTTCTATATCACTTCTGTCTCCCAGCCTTGTGTGCCTTATCAGGAACAGCACAAACCAGGACTGATCTTCCTTTATCTGCATCCCCACATCCTTGTGTCTGAGAGCTAAAACCTTCAGGAGATGGTCCTTTGGACACTCTGTGGATGCTGCAAACCTGAGAGTCTGCCAGGAGCTCAGCAGCCCCTGTTAAAAGCTCGGGCTCCCACAAAGTGCTAACTTTTCTGCAAGGTTAGGAATGACACCGTGAATAGCAGTGGTCAGGGCTGAGCAGGTAGAAAATGCTGAGCTCCCCATAGTGTGGCATCTAGACCAGCACATGATATATGCAGCCTCAATGCAACCAGGGGTTTTACTTTCCTCTGGTGGTTGCATCATAAATGAGGTTGGTACAGGCTGTGAGCTTTGCTCAAGCTTTAGCCTCCTTCAAGGGCAACTGAGGAGTGCTTTGGATCACAAGGTGGAGAAGTTAATGTTGGCTCTCTGCTGAGATGACTTAAAAGAATCCCTTTCCCTGCTTCATATGGAAAAAAAGGAGCATTTGTTTTATTTTAAATTTCTTTCTTTTTCTTTTTCTTTTTCTTTCTTTTTTTAAAATCCTCTCATTTAATCTATAGAAGAATGTTCACAACTCAGCAGTGCGAGAGGAAAAAATGTACAGAGGAAATTGACAGAAAATAGGCTGTGTTTCATGTGTTATCACTGGGACTGTGATCCTGTGATCCCTCTTCTCCACATCTCTGCCAGCACAAGAGACCTGAATACCTACTGAGTAGCTTCAGGGCAGCCTACACCTCAGGCAAAGGTGCTTCTTGCTTTGCCTGACACTGGTAGAGGGAGTTTAAGCAGGGGTGGGTGAACAAACAGGAAGAGCAGAAACACCTGATCTGGGAGAAGAGAGCTGTGTCCAGCCTTTTACACTGGGACACTTTTCACTGGCATGTGCAATCCTGGCTTTGACTGGTGGGGAATCAAGAGATCAATGTGTCCTTGGGAGTGTCTTTACTGGAAGGTTTCCTGCCCATGGTGGGAAGGGTTGGAAGTAGATGGTCTTCAAGGTCTCTTCCAACCGAAACCATTCAAGGGTTCTAGGATTCTATGATTTTCCTCCGTTACTATAACATTGCATGTTACTTCTTGAAGCAGGAGAATGCTGCAAAGGCTAAATTCAAACAGTGGGAAAAAGAAGAATGGGAAGAAATTGCCTTGTTCACAGACCTATGAAAGAAGTCGATGTTAAAATATGAAGTGCTGTAAGGGAGCTGACAGTGTCACCTTGGTAGAGCAGGGTGGGCAGGGAGAGCTCTGCCTTTGGGAAGTCAAGTACCAGCTGCAGTGACTCTTCTCACTGTTCACAATACCAGGAATCATGCAGGACTGTTGCCTACAGCCCTGGTGCCACAGTGCTGGGCACAGCACGGATGGAAAACAAATGGAAAGATCATTTATTCTGAAAAGACCTCCCACTCTAAATGCCTGGAGTCACAACAGGGAAGAAATTCCTTGGCTGAGCTGTAATCCTGTGTATAGGAGCTGGCCACACAAAAAGACTCCGTGTGGCAATGCTGTTTATAAAAATGATGGATGTCACATCCTCTTGTTTGCAGCACACCAGAAACAAAGCTCAGGTGGTTTCCCGTGCTGGGAAATCTGTACCTGCTGCCCAAGCAAGGGCTGTACCTGAGCAGATGTGCTCCTGCCATCTCTCACTGTCAGCTGGATGAGAGGGAACAGAGTAAAGGCTGAAGTGCATTTGCAAGAGGACATTGCAGCTTTGTCCCCAAAGACCTCTGTCACGGCTGTGTGGTTTTTTCAGGGTGGGACATCATTGTTTCTTACAGAAAGGCGTTTCACATCTCTAAGTTCACATATGTACCATATATTTGCTCGGTGAGCAATGACTTCAACATCCGAAGCCCACAACTGTTGAACGCAGGGAGCTGGCAGAGCTGAGCAGAGAACTACATGAAATCCTGCTATAGTGGGAAGCAGTCTCTACTTCCCCAAAACAAGCCCAAAAAGGTTTCTCAGGCAGCCAGGCACTGCTGTGCACTTTCAAGGCCTGGGGACATCCCTGCTAGCCCCTACTCTTGAGATCACAGCACCAAGAGCTTCCACAGAAGGAGGAAAAACCTCTTGGGCTTTCACCCTCTCACTTTCAGTTCCTTGAAAATTCTACAGAAAGAGGATTTCCAAAGAAGTGTTCATTCTCCTGTGTTATCACATATTGTGTCCAGCCTGCAGCACTAACTCTTTTTGGCCTGTGTTGGAAGTGGTTTTTCTTGTGTTTCTTCCAAATTTGCATTCTAACATCACTTCACTGAAGAGAGTGGAATCTGTTAGTCAGGCAAGGTTATGTACATCCAGCAGTCCCCTCTTTCATAAGCATCCTTGCCCGGGTGCAGCTGCTTGGACCGTCACCAGTAATATGTTCCTGCCTATTTGGATCACAAGGGAACGTGATCTTTCATGTTGTAGGAGATTTACATATGGCATTTTCACTGCAGCAACATAGCAAAACCCCACCCGAAGTCTCAAAGCTTCCAGGAGATTAACATATAAATTTTGCAGCGTGAGACCTATTTTTATTTGGCTTTGGGGTTTTGTTTCTTTTCTTTTTTTTTTTTTTTTTTTAAAGGCAAAAACTTTTTTTTCCTCCCCTTGAAAATTTTCCCTGCTGTTGTGGACAGATGAAAAACCATCAGAGGCAGCACCATGCAGCCTGGGATTGCTTCCCAGCACCCTGGTCCAGCTCTGCATCCCATCCACACCCCAGTCGTGCACTGGGAGGAGGCAGGAGGTGGCATGTCCCCTCCTCCAGGCCACAATGGTGAGGTGGAATGTGTCCTCCAGTCCGGACAATCAGGGGACCACAATTGCCCTTACCCTGCACTCTGGATGTCACCACTGTGGAGGAAACCACCATTTCAGAGGACACCACTCCAAATGAGAAAGCAGAAGGGAAATTATGGCACTTGGAGGAGAAAAACATCATTCACCCTGGCAAGCTAGCACAGATCTGGGCTCATTTCCTAAGCATGCAAGACACATAGAAAACCCTCAGGCCCAGCCTACAGCAGCAGCTTCACCTCCAGAGCTCCCCAGAGATGACAAGCCTCAGTGTGCTGATGAACAAGACTGTCTGCAGAGGTGCTGAGAAAAGGGAGCTGGCCACTCACTGTCTGGAAGAGAGCATCCCCAGGAGAAAAAGAGGTGGAGAGTCCAGATATTCAATTCTTAGTGTGATTTGGCCATTTCCTTGTAACCTGGAGGCCAACAAGGCTGTATGAGCCGTAGAGCTGGTGTCCACAGGTGTCTATTCTCAAGTGAGAGAATGGTAAAAATTATTCATATGGATTTGTCAACAGACTGTGAAATGTCAAAGAAGTCCAAACCTTGGAGGCCTGATGGCTTCATACAATTTCCCTCCCTTCACAGAGCCATTAGGAGTAGCACAATAGCCAGGCTGGACCAATCCAGAGGTCTGCCTGGGCTGTATGTCAGCACAGCTGTAGAGCAAGTGTCATGAAGTGCCATAAATGCACCCATAAAGTAAAATCAGCCATCTAAACGCAGGCACACACACCCAAAAAAGATAATTTTTTTTCCCTTAATATTGTATCTGCAGATTGTCAGGATTTGGTTCATAACATGATTTCTGTTATTAGAATCTCACTTGCAAAGTAATTTGTCTGACCGTCAGGTTTATGTGGAAAATAAATATACAACTTGGGGAAATGAAAGGGAGGAGGCAACGTGTTTTTCAAGTGATCTCACTGGTTGATTTTTTTTTCCCAACCTAAGTAATAGGTACTGCTAGGGAGAAACTTTAAAAGAGCACATGAAAACATTAATGAAGGTTGAAATAATGTCTAGTATCCAACCCGATAATTCTCCTCCCAGTAATTTCTTTAAGCCTCATAGTCAGAGTTCAGTAGGTCATAAATTTTGCCTGCTCTGGAGTTAACTGGATCCACAAGATGCAAATGTATTACTCATACGCTGGTTAATTTGTATGCTCATTGCTTTCCAACCTCTCCACAAATTGATTTTTAGATTCGTTATTTAAGCCAGGAAGATATTTCCTGGCTCGTCCCTCAGAAGGTCACAGAACAATGTGAAGCTGCTGACTGCCACGGGGAAGCAGAAAGTCAAGCAGAGGGCTGGAGAACAAGTTTCCCCATCTCAGGCTCAGTCAAAAGTCAATCAAGATGCAAGCTGCACTTGGCAGATGCCTCTTTAGAGCTGTGCTCCAGGCAGGGGAGCAGAGCAGCAGGGCCACGGAAAAGGGAAGTAGGGCAGTAAAACAGCTGAGCAGCACTGGGCTGAGAGGGTGCAAGCTTACATCTGCAGGTGGTCCCTTTCTTCTCACTTTCTTCTCTCTGCACTGTCTGGATTCATCTGCTACCTTGAAGCCCTCAGGCTGGTGGCCTCTGTCCTCTTAGTAGAGCTTTACTGACTTTTTAGCACACTTGGAAGATGTTATCCAGGGCTCTCAATGTCCTTGCCAGCATCCTGCTATCTCTACCAGTTGTCCAAAGTCAATGACCTCTGCACATTTGGAAGCTGGCTTGGGATGCTGCTTGGCACTGAGGTGAGATGACTGCGTGTCAGTGCTTATCTCAGCCAGGGAGTGGGACCCAGACCTGGGACCATGGTGTGACCATGCCTTTCCATGACAAGCTGTCAGCATTTGGAAATGTGCAAGTCCGCCAACTTGAAAGCGAGGCTGAAATATGGCTCCATTCCAGTTCTAACATCCCTGGGTCTTAGTGGTGCTTTGGGAAGATTAACCTTCACCTGGAAGCAGGAGTTCTTCACAAAAGGACATAGAGGCTGAGAGCATCTTCAGGCTTAATAAGCTGAGTCATTAGCAGAGCTACGCCTCTGATTTACATCAGACACAAAGCTGCCCCAACAGACCTCAGGAAAGTTCTGCCTGTCCCTGCATGCCACATTGTATGCTCCCATTACACACGTTCTTCACCTCCTTTAAGGTTTCCCTTTCCCACAGGTGCTCATTACATTCTTCCCTCACCCTCTTCAGGGTGTTACATCCATGTCTTGATCTCTGCTTTTGCTTTCTTTTTCAGCTGATTACATTCTGACAGTGATTTTGCAGCCTTTATGTACTGGTTCCCACTCTGTTTGTATTCTAGGAAACATTTACTGCTTGTCTGGCTTGCCAGCACTAGGATTGCTCACCATCCCTTGGGAACCATGAGAAATGATGTGTCAGAATTCACCCGCTTCCCAGCACTCCCTGTTTACTACGAGGACCCCATGGGCAAGAGAACAAATAGATTACTACAATTTATATCTCTCTGGATAATGTCTTGCAGCTCCTTATCTTCCCAATATGGATACTGTTCACTCTGTTGGGCCCCTTTCAGCTTAGGAATTGTGTTGCAGTGGCATCCAAGGTGGTGAAAAATTGTCAATCTGACAACAAAGCGTTATGTGAAAATCAAGATTTCCCCCCCACACTTTTTCTCTTCTCAGATGTGCTTATTATAACGTGGTGGAAATTAGGGCTTGGCAGGAAAAGGGTTCTGAGTCCTATTAAAACTTTTTATGGTTTCCAAAGGTTACCCATTCCTTGGTGAGACAAAACCCAGAGCTTCTCTCTTGTAAGATGGAAATGAAATTATCCTTTTGGCCGAGCCCCAGCATGGTGACAGGGTGTTTCTGCCCCACTCTGGGATGCTGGGGCTCAAGTCCCCATTGCTAATATGCCCAGGCCAAATGATGAATGGACATGAGGGGGTTTTGGCTGCCCTGAAGTGGTTCTGCCTCTTAAAATGTCTGCCAGAGGTGCTCCATTTTGTATCCAAACACCCTTTTGAAACTGTGACTTCATCCTGGGATTTCCACATCCCTTGGCACGGATGTTCTGGAAAAATTATAAGCCGGTCAGGGATATGCAGACCTGAAGATGGTCCTGCCTGTCCCTAAAATAATTTCCAAGACTGGCTAAATTTAATTTACTGCTGGACTCAATGATCTTAAAGGTCTTTTCCAGTCTAAATGATTATATATGTTTCTAAATATCATTGAAAGTAGGTTTTGACCACCAATATTTTCTCCTGAAAATATATTTGTCTGAAAAATTTTCAACCAACTCTAGCACCAGTTTAGCACAGAAGCAGGACATGTATTGGGTTATTAGCAAAGAAGTCCTCCTTTCCTTCCTTTTTTACCTGCTATCACTAATTTCCAAAATTTTCCTAAAACTAGGTCAACAATCACTGTCAGGGTCCCCTTCATCTCTCAAGACACCCTCAAGTTCACCAAGCAATCACCTCATTGTGTTCTGCCCTAGCCTTCCGTGGTGGTGGTCTCAGGAGCCACATAACTTTACAAGCCAGGTGGTCTCAGGTGGCTTCAACTCTTTTCATGCCAGATCCCAGCTGGGTCTTTGGTTTTTGCTGCCTCCATGGCAACTGGACTTGGGAATCCCTTTGCTGAGGACTCATTGTGCTCTGTCCTGACAAGACAGGTGGTTTGAAGGAAATGGCAACGAGGGAGGTGGCTTTATGTGCTTACAGAGACCTCACATGCTTGTTTAGCCTGTGAATCCACAAAGAAACTTCAGTGGGACAGCTCAGATTTCCCCTGATGCTCAGCCTGTCCTCAGTGAACAATGCTTACCACGTAACACCAGCATGCTCTGCACCTCCCACCTTGCACAGCACACCTGAACCATCCCGACACTCACCTGCAAAGGCGTGAGCATCCTTGTCTCCAGGCTCCTGATGCAATCTGTTGGTTTAAACCCCTCATTTAACATTTCCCTCTAACCTCCCCTGCTCATGTGGGAAGCCTTGCAGACAGACAGTGCTGGAGGGAGAGCCCTGTGTCCCAGTGAAGGGCAGCACTGCCTTGAGGAAGAGCCATGGAAAGCTTCCCACCCACTTGCTCGACTCTGTCCCAGAAAAACCATCTCCTCTGGTGAGCTTGTTCACTCTGCCCAATCTATCCCAACTGCATTCCCAGCAAGAAGGTCCAGTTAATACTGGCTGAATGGAGTGGGAGGCTTGTGGTCTAGAAGATTTTCCCTTAGGAACAGGGGTTAGACCACCAACCCCTCCACACTGACCACCCAGATGGCAACTGACCTTTGGCCAGTGTTGGCACAGGCTGGGCTTGACACTGGACATAGTGCTGCTGAATAGATGGGTTGAAGCCACCTGGGGGCGAGGATGGGGGAAGATGCAAGGAGACTGTGGGGAATTGTTTAAGAGAGCTCTGAGAAATATTGGTTGAGTGCTTCCATTTAATTATTCACTCTGCTTAATTTGTTCTTGGACAAGATGAATCGTTCATTGACTGTGCAGTCTGGAAGCAAGTCCTTCCTGGCTAAACAGACTCAGCATTAAATGGTAAAATAAATGGGGGCCAAGCAAAGAAAATTCCTCTTCTCAGACTGATCACGTCAGGGCAGGATTCTTGTGGGGAAGCCAGAGCTGATAGAAATCTAAACACAAATTCTGCCACTTGCCAGAATAACATTCTCCAGTTTTCCCTTTATTCCAGTTATGTGGGTTTTTTCCAGGCAATTTCATTTTTTCAGAAAAATACTGCACTGATAGTGTTGTCAATGTCACTACAGTAGATATTGACTGGAGGTCTGGGTGGATCAGCAGAGATGGTCTAAAAATGCAGCTCTTGCTCAGAGTGCCAGGAGACATGGTGGGATTCACCTTTACCTGCTTCAAATACCTGCAAGGAAGATCTTCAGACTTCAAGTTCACCTGTCTTTATAGTCTTCAGAATCTCTGTTTACAGAGAAGTGGACATCACTACAGGGTTACTCATCTGACACATCCATCTCAAGGACCTGTCAGAGGGAAGGAGAAATCACCTTTCCCATTCATTTACTAAGTTCTACCCTTGAACTAAATGACTGGCAATGATAACTCCAGTGTGAAATCCTTCAAACCTCATTGTCAGGTTTTTAAAATAAACAGGACCAAGCTTCACACAATAAAGATGTGAATATTCTTCCAACACAAATGTCTGAGCCCAGCTCATGCTACATTAATTTTATTTTCCTTCTTTCATCCTGATTAAACTGTCCACTAGTAATTCTTTGCCTCTGGCCAAATGCAAACACAACTCTGCCACTAATAGGAATTGAGTATGTCTGCATAAAAATACAATTAAAGTAACAGTACACTTCACATTTCATGCCACTCAAATTCTCAAGTAGATCTGTTATTACAGGATTTCTCATGCATTGTTAGAATTTTTTTGCATTAGACTCTCAGCAACCGATTTTCTCCTCTGGTCAATCAGCATTAAATATAATGCTATGCCTTATCCTAGCTTGAAATAATCATAATAAAAAAATCCTGTCCCAGATGTTTAAGATGATTTTTTCTCTACTGGGAAGGGTTTAGAGTGGTGAAAGGTTTTCCCATCTGGCATTACAGGGAATCCATGGATTTTGACATTTTTTTGGCAAAACCCAGAATGACCCAGGCTGTTACACACTAAGGAATCTCTCCTGAGGTGAGTGAAGGCTGACATTCAAGTCACTGCTCTGAGCAAGACAGAGAGGACATTTGACCCCAGAATCTGTAGCTGGAGAGGAGATTTCTTTCAGCATTGGCCCAGTTATCACACATAAGAAGGAAAACAGATGAGCCTCCTCCAGCTGTAATTCCTACTCTGCTCCCAAAGCCAGTTGGACTTGGGAAACAAAACTTTGGCTTTGAAAATTATCATTTCCCAATGAAAAAAAGGCTGTTTAGAAAACTCCTTCCCAGCACTACTAGAGACATCTGAATCAGAGAAGACAACATCAGCTCACCCAACCCACGGGTCAAGCCTGTCCTTCAAAGAAAACTTCATCGATCTGCCATGGAGGAGAGTTTGGCCTTCAGGGCTCTTCTTCCTGAACCAGTCAGGCTAATTCAGCAGTTCCCAGTGCCTTTCCATCATGAAACCATTTGTACCCTACGAAAGGTCTGCCACTTGTACTGGGGACACCCACGCCCTCACACTTTGCAGCAGAGACAAGTTAATATATTGTGGACAGTTCTCATGGTCTTCAGCCCAGAAAAAGCTGCATTTATTGAGGTTTGACAAGGTCTCTCTTCTAAGAGCCTTTCAGACATGACACTGAACAACTCTGAAGGACAGACAAAGAGCTAGAAGACCAAGAAAACACTGGGTGAAGGAGTTAAGTTGTATGAAATCTTTGGCTCACATGCATGAGGTCAAAGCCCAGAACCTCTGCAATGTATATGTCAACGCGGTGTGGGAAACATTTAAATGTTTGCAGAAAATTGCAGGTTTATCTGCATTGGTTGCATTTAAAAAAAAACCTAACGCAGCAACTCATCTCACAGCTCACTCTAAGCAACTTCTGAACTTCATTCTATAGCCAGTTAATTCAATCACTTCTTTTATATCTGCTGGAATCAAACTTGAGCAAAAAAAGCTCAGCAACCCTTTTTATCGCCTGCCAATGCTCCAGCAGTCATCAGAGAAGGTTCCAGTAGGTCATAATTTAGTCAATACTTTACTTTGCAAAACACATGAAAACCCTTTGACATCAAAAGCAGTAGATTTACAGATGCTGGGCATTTACAGATATGGTTGTTCAGCCAAACTATGAGTGTGCTCACTAGCTCAGATTAAACTTCTGTTATTGCCTCAGAATGGAAATTGGCATTCGTCCATAGGCTCCCCAAATTCATTTCGACAGCTCCTACAGATGGAAACCATCTCTCCTCTCTGGTTGGCCTATACCTGGGCTGCAGTGGTCAGATCCCTGCTAGCCCTCAGCATCACCCACAGCCATGACTTGTGCTTAGCTGCTTCACAAATGCATTTGTCAGTAAGTTCACGTCATAGGGTAATCTGGCAGGATATCTAAGTATTTAATAGGGGGAGGGAAAATTGAAAGCTTTTTCATTGGGGTCTCTTTTACCTCTTGGAAATGCTCATGAGAAGCACTTGGAAAGCCACAGGAAAACTCAAGTTTCCTGCAGGCTGTGTTTGCAAAGCAGAAAGACCTTGTAGCACACAAATCCATTGACATATGAGTGAGGAAGCCCTGACCCCAGTGTGGTGGACACCTCAAGCTGGGCAGGGTGAATCCTACGCACATGCATGCCCAGTGTGCCTCATGAACACTAAACTTTCCCAAGGAGGTGGGAGACCCTCTGGGTCAGCCCAAATGCTATGTTGCCTTAACTGGAAGCTGGTACATGCTTACCTGACCTCATGTCCCCAAGGACAGACCATGGATCTGGTGCTTGCAGTGCTGACACAGTGGTGGTGAAGTCTCAGGGGAGGAGGACAATGGAAATATGATTCTCAGCACAGCAGGAGCTTTTGCTCAGTGCATTTTTCAGAATGACAGTAAATAGGGTGGGGAGGGATATGGATGGCTCATCTAGAGCACCCCTTTATTGCATTTCCATTCAGTCATGCAATCAGAATTTTTAATTTTATGCTGCCTGTGTGGGGGACAGAAAAGCTTTTGATGTCCCTTTCTTTCCTGATATTTTGTCCATGAACCAATCAGTTTCATTAACAAGCAGTTTTTGCAAAGATGCATCCAGCAGTATATTGGTCTGCCACAGTGTGGAACTAGTGTGGGTGATTTGTATTTGCAGGACTCCTGACTTCTGTTTCAAAATCTGCATTAACTCATGAGTTTACCCTTGGCTCACCATGAGTTGAAATTTTTTATCTTACTGAAGTGGCAAGGAAGAGAGTGCCAGTCTCATTAGGCCCTTTCTGAAGTCATTTACTTTGTGTTCTGACTGTAATATTTATCTTTAGTCTTTATTTTTATTATATTAAATTTGTCTTGGAGGGGAAGTTTTCCTTTTGTTCCTCACTCAGCCCAGTATCACTGGGCTTCCTCCCTGCAAGGAGGACAGGAGACATTGCAGGTCTCTGCCCTGCTCTTCAGCAGTGTCACGTACCGGCTGTGTTTGGGAAATTATCTCAGCAGATGCAGCACAGAGAGTGGCAGCCCAGCACGACTCCTTGCCCATGCAGGTTTTTAGTGATGCTTCTTTGAGCCTGTCTTCTTTTCTGCATGGAAGTAGCGCAGGTGAGACCCCACCAGCACCTCAAAGTACCCTTTTGGGCACCTACTCCTGGTACTGAAGAAGAAAGGCAGGAGGTTTCCTCTCTAAACACTCAAAAGGTACAGAAATTCTTGCCCCACCAAATCCAGCAAGGCTGAAAGCATCGTGTTCCACAAGCAGGTGCTGTCCCCAAACCAATCCCCTCTGTCACCACTACCCAGCCATGAAGGCTGAGGAGATGCTGCTCTCCAGAGATGGGCTGCACTGTGAGGAGCAGTTCTACCCTTGAAAAGTGTTATGGGTTTAAAATCTTGGAATTTTTCTTTCGTCTACCAACCCTGCTCCTCAGAGGGATCACCTTCTGTCTCCTCTTCAACCGTGGAACCTGGAAAGAGACTGCATGCC
>JAWWEU010000081.1:4231748-4247312 GCA_035583155.1 Acropternis orthonyx | reverse complement strand
ATTATTATTATTATTATTATTATTATTATTATTATTATTATTATTATTATTATTATTATTATTATTATTATTGCCTTTTATTTTATTTCAATTCTCAAACAGTCTTATCCCAGCCCATAGGTTTTGTCTTTTTATTTTAATTCTCCTTGCCACCCCACCAGCAGCGGACAATGTGAGCAAACCACCTTGACTTGGACCTGCCTGTGGAGCCAGGCTGCATGTCTGCTGCCCCCAGCCAGTGAGCCCACATTAGAGCTGAGATGGCTTCTCCCTTTGTCAACCTTTTCTTCCCACTCTGGGGATCAGCCCTGTGCTTACCACAGTGCAGCAGGCAGCGATGAAGGGGTTGTCCCATCTGGCAGCAGATGAGAGAGCTGTGCCCCACAGTTGGCACACTGGGCACAGCTCAGAGCTTGGGAAAAGAGAGACCGGGGTCATGGACCAGCCCTGGCTGCTCCCTTGGCTCTCATTTATTACTAGTACAGGCACAGCAGGGCCCTCTTTTTCATGCAGCAAATCATTAAAAAGAAAGGAGGGAGAAAAACAAACCTTTTAGTAACAACTGTTAAAAAAAGAGGAGGAGGGGGAGGAAAGCATGCAACCACAGACAGACAAATGGAGTCTGGTTACAGAACACTGGAAGTTCAGTTGGGAAAGGGAACAGCAGAGAGGGTGAGGCTTAACCAAAATGCCCTGGTGCAGGGCTGGTCTGGAGCCAGCAAAGAAATTCCCCTTGTGGGCTGGGCATCAGTGATCACAGACACAGCTGAACATTTCAGTTAAGCTTCTGTGGCCTTCCACAATGAGACCTGAGCTCATCAAGCCTTGCTGAAGGTACACAGGGAGTAGACAGTGAGACCTACTGAGGGTGGTTGGGTCACCATCACTGTGAGGCATTTGGAGCGGCTTGGCTTGCTTCAGCAGGCTGAAGGTGGGGGTGTGGGAACCTGTACAAGCCCATGGGATACCAAAGAAATACATCCAGGTCTATTTGCAGGAGAAGATGCTCACCCATCTGCAGCAGGCTCCTTGCACAGAGGTACATCCCTTGTTCACCCTCACAGAGATTTAGCAAAATCAATGCCCTAAGAAGAGCTGGCTGGGTTGGCTTTTACAACGTCCACCTCCTTGGGACTGAAGGTTGGGGTACCAATGCCAGAATTTGTCATTAGCCTCTTTCTTGCTCCTTACCAGTTTTATCTTATATTTTTTATTCCTCGGTGTTAAAGCTTCCCTAACTAGTCATTGACCTCAGCCACAGGACACAACCATTAAACATTATTGTGGCTGTAACATGGTACATTACTTTCAAATGTTTCCTCCAGCAAAGGAGAAAAAAGAGACCTGCATTAAGGTCAGGATTCTCCTGCACATGTATTAAATCAGCATTTAGCACTGCAGACCTGTTGCAAGGACTGTGTTTGCATGGAAAAGACGTGTTACGGGAGAATTGCATCCTTCCTTGTTAAACACATGAGTGGGGAAACCCATCTTCAGTTTCATCTCAGAGTAGAACAACCCAGGCATTCAGATCCCATAGTCAGCTGTCCCCACGGCACCACAGCCCACTGCCAAGTGAGTGATATCTCCCTGTGGAGTGACTGTCCTTAAACTGCTTGAGAACTGCTCCATGCTTGCAGCCAGTGCTGACCACCCCTGCCTGGGTTCTGGTAATTTCAGCTTCTACAGGAATCAGCCTTGTGAACAGGACCTGGAGAGGTCCACCATGCCACATACTGCTTGTTGACACAAGCTGAAGAAGAGAAAACTGTTGTGGAGCTTTCAGTAGACATGGCTTTCACTGCCCACTGACACTGCAGAGCCCCCCAGGTGGGATGTCAGAGTGCCTCCAGCAGCAGAAGAGATTTTCAGCCCTTGTCCACCTTTCTTCTGCACACACACACACACATGCAGAGAGCAAAGCACCATGATGGTCACAATAACAGCATTTGCAGCGTGGACACAAGTCAGAGCGGTCCTGAAACACAGACAGGCAGGGGAAGGGATGGTCTCTTCATGCAGTGCCTTATGCCAGCTGATGCAGCAATCAGCTGCCTGGGAATGTCCTGCATTTTCCAGGGAGCCTTCCTGAGAGAAGACAAACCTCCTGTTTGTCGGTGCAGGAGGGCACACAGCACGTGACCTCCTGAAATGGAATCTCTGTGATGCACCCCCCGGGCTGATGGGGAGTGGTTGCGATGGGTCGTGCCCGTTTCCATCCGTCAGAGGACCCAATGAGACATGACTGATCTAAGTGGAGCTGACAAAGGCTGAAGACCACTTCCCCATCTGGGGACACACCACCAGGGCTCGGGGGGGAAAAGGCTGCCTTTTCACACGTGGGGGCTGTTTCATCCAGCAGCTCCCTTTTGACAGCGCAGGGGTCCTACAGCTGCAGCACCTGCCTCAAAGGCTTGGTACGAGCTCTTCTTCCACCTCGCTGACTCCAAGAGCACATCCTAAATTGGAAGTGGCATGACATGAATAGGTCCCCCCCTGAAACCAGGCTGACCTCCCACCGCAGGCTGGGGATCGCCCCGGTGTTCCTTGTTACACATCGAGGCCCGACAGGGAAACGCCGCCCTGTGACTGACAGGTTTTAATGAAGACCTTTGATGTTCAAAGGAAGCGATGGCTGTTTGGTAAGGTTGGTTGAGTCAGAAGAAAGGGACAGGCTGAGGCGGGCTGAGCTAAGCCCGTTCCGCTATTGGGGCCCCATCTGGAGCACTTCCCCGCTGTCTGGTTTGAGCCAGGCAGGTTGGAGGTGGGCAGCTATTGGGGAGGGGGGGGGGGTTGGTTTCACGCCTAATGACGTCTGCCTCTCCAAGTTACCATCCCCATCACTCACCTGCACCACTGCCTGCAGGTCAAAGCCAGAAGTCCACTCCCATTCTTTGCACCCTGGGGCTGAAACTCATTACTTGCTTTACGACAGAAATGGAAATGTCAGCGTTTAACCAGGAAATTTGTTAACAAATAAGGAATCTCTTCAAGAAATACCTGGGAACTGCAGTTAATGACCCCAAAGTTTCAACTGGGGTCACTGCCATGGTGAGGGGAGCACTTGACCTTCTACAGCCCCAAAATCCAGTGTCCAGTGAAATGAAGTAACATCTCCCATCCCTGCAGTCTAGCACCCTTCAGATGGTCGTCTGGGTCAGTCTCCATGCTCCCACAGACATGCCCCATCCCTGAAAGTGTTCTAGTCCAGGTTTGCTGGGGCCCTGTGCAGCCTGATCTAGTTGGTATCAACCTTGTCTGTGACAAGGGGTTGGAACTGGATGATCTTTAAGGTCCCTTCCAACCCAAACCATTCTAGGATTCTATGATATGATTCTACAGTTTAAGGCTCTTATGCAAACTGGAGCAACTTCAGCTGGAAAATGAAGAAAGAAACTTGTTTTGTCCAGCAGTCTGGGAGTTTTCCTGGAGATGAGAAGGCAAAGAAAAAATTCCTTTAAACAACAGAGAATTTTGCTTCCTTAGAGCATGAAGAGAAAGTCGATTCAGAAGTTAGAAACAGAAGTTAGAAACAGCCAGCTGGATGTTTCCAAAATGCATCATTTTTGTCTACTGTAGATATTTTTTCAGCAACAGCAAAGGAAAGTTAAAGAAAGACACAACAACATTTTTTGTCCTGCTTTGGTGGTGATGTATTTCAAATTTTTCCCCTGATAGAGCATGTTTTAGCTTCTAATCACATCCCCATGTTCCTTCTAAGTGCTTTTTTTCCTGCTGGCATAAAGGCAGCTGAGTAAGGATCTGAGGAGAGTCTTGGTAGAAGACCAGCTCAGTTTTAGCATGATGGCCCAAGCTGCAGCCACTGCACATCAGAATAGGTTCTTTTCAGAAATAGTAACGTTTGCAAACTGGGAAATGTTTTCAGGAAAAGCTTGAGCAGGACTCCAAGCATGACCTGGTCAAGCCATGTCCATAGCAGGAAGGACATATGGCAGATGAAGATGACTAGGGTAGTGACCTTTGTTGTCTCCTAAAAAGTGGTGCCTAAAATTTTCTGCCGAAGTCCATCACATGGGCAGAGTCACTGCCACCCACCCATCTTTACCAGATGCCTGGTTTGAAACAGTACAAACGAGACCCAGCCCCAGCAGACAGCAAAGGACCTTGACTTTCCCTGTTAAACTGTACACTACTCCAGTGAGCAATTAATTTTCTCACTCAGGAGGAGATTAAATTATCTCCATAATACCTGGAGTGATTTGTGAAGGGTCAGAGCACCCATTTCCATGCTGATGTATTTTGCCTGTTGCAAGTTATGGAGGATGGTGGTTGCTGCTCACACTGGCCCTGTGGAGGAGGAAGGCTGGGGGTTTTTCTCTGAGTTAAAACCCATTGTCCAGAGACTGCACTAAGGGGAATTACAGGGCCATCATCCACCTTTCCTGCCTCATCACAGACACACAGCTCCAGGGAAAAGGCTAAATGCTGCAAAAAGCCCTAGACACCCCTCTGCTTCTATTGCCAACCTCATGGTGTGGAGGGAGGCACTGCTGACAATTTGTCCTGTAATTTCTGCTTTGGGAAGTCACGTCAGGGTAGCCCTGCATTAAAACTATCTCCAAAACCTTTCAGGAGGTTTCATTACAGCATTAGGAAATGTTTTGGTTAGTTCCCTGGGGGAATGAAGCTTTTGTGACTGTGGTGCCTGTCTGTGCACATCTTAGTTTTCAAAAAACTTCCAAACCCCTAGAGCAATTTTGGCCATTTAACTACAAATCCACAAAGACATGAAGCTGCTACCAGCTTGTGAATGCAGGTGGGCAGGGAGAGGAGCGAGGCTCCATCTCTGCACCTGCAGCACAAGCCCAGAGGCATCAGCAAACAGCACAAAAGCCTCCTGGGTGAGAGACAGATGCTCTGGAGATATTCCAGTCAGAACTGGTACCCCATGAGTTGTGTGATACTCTCTCCATTAGGCAAAAAGCCATGGGAAGACTCCACGAGACCTGAAGCTTGTATGAACATCTTGCTCACTAAAGAAGAGTGAACCCAGCTGGTTGCTCGTGGTGCTTTGGGTACAAGTGCTTCAAATCAGTTCCAGAGGCTGATGCAGGAGCTCTGCCCTTCTCCCTGCAAATGCTGGTGGCCAAGTGATTCATGTCACAAGAAGGGAAATTTGCAAGAGCAAAGCATAAATGAATCACCCTCCGCTGCAGGTCATTTAATTCATTCTCCCTTCAGGAGGCAAGTGCTTTTGCACACTAATTAGATAGTTCATCCTAATGGCAGCTACATGATCTTTTTTCTTCCTTCTTTACAACTTTCAGCAAAATAGCATAAAATCTGATGGATGTTTCAAAGAAGAAGATGCAGTGCTACCCTGGAACAAGCCCCATATACCATATGGCTGAGAGAGGACAGTTGCAAAATCCCACAATGTGCCTGTTACATGCGTTGTCTACACTGCAGTGCTCTCTCTGCTCGCTGCCTCCTCTGCCCTAGTTCCCAGACTTTGGGGTATAATTATAGAAAAACAGCAACTGAAACTGGTTTAAAAAATATGGTCTTTTTCCATGGGAAAAAAATTACTCTGAACAAAATAACAAACAAAAGTTTCTTGGCACTGTGTTAATTTTCTCTCTCTCTTTTTTTTTTTTTTTTTTTTTTTTTTTTTCTTTTTTTTGGAGAAAATGAGAACAGAAAATGTTCCATCTTCCTCCCACTCCTGCCCACCTGTTTTTGGGAGAAAGCAACGTGGAAAGATAAGGGGAAAACCCTATGCTTTTAAGCTTGTTGCTTTCAAAAGCACTGAAACATTTCTGGAAAAGCTGACATTTTCTAAGGAAATTCTCATTTTACCTGTAAAGCCGCTATGAATTCAGGAAAGCACAACCACCTGTCAGAACAAAGGGAAAAAGAGGAAGAAATAAAAAAACCTCTTTTTTAACATTCCTCCTTCAAAGCTAGTGCAAGGTGGCACTGAAAACACAGCAATTTCTGGGTGAGAAGTCTTAGAATGCAGATTGTGCAGCCTGGGAGGTGAGGAGTGTTTTCCCTTACGGATAAGATCTGCTTAAACATTAGCACCATGATGAGACTGCTATAGTGGTGTTGGCAAGGCTGCCTTTATGATTTCAACCACATTTATTTTTCCAGATAAAGGACAAGGAGATTTTGGGCAGAGCCAGGGTGCTCTTGTCTTCTTGCACCTCAGTCTGTGAGGTTGCAGAGCCAGTAAGGCCCTCCCAGAACCTCACATGGGATACAGAGGCTGCAGGACCTCTGTCCTGTTGAAAGACACCAAGGAATACTGAGGTTTAGATCTGGTGGGAGGAAGGCAGGTATGGCCCCACAGGTATGAGAAACCACCCTGATTTTCCTGAATAATGATCCACAAAAGGTCTTGACATCCCCTCAGGGAGGGTTCAATGTTGCAGAAGAGTTCAGTCACCTCTAAATCAGTTCTGTTCATACTGATGGTGGGAGCCATCTGCCCACACACAGCATCCAAAGAAAGCCATAGGCTGGTTCTTTCTCTGTCTGGCTCTTTCTCTGCCATCTCCACCCTTTCCTGGGGGCTCTTGCTGGTATCATCTCTCATGGAGGAAATCTCAGCCCTCCCCTGGGCTACATTACTTTGTACCAAAGTGACAAATTTATTGCGGGGTAAAATAAGGAATGCAGAGAACTGGAAGCCAAATCTTTCCTACACAAGTCATGCCCTTGTGGAAGAGGATGTAGCCTTTCCCCAGATGCTCAGCTGGGAAACAGGAGAGTGTCCTTTGCCTAAACCCAGCACCACCAAACCCTATAGCTGGGAAGCCTCGTTACCTCCACCCAGGTGTGGGCTACAAGGACAAGAGCCTTGCAGTGAAAACGAGGCTCCTTGCAGAGGCTTCACCCAGCAGCTCCACACTTGGAAGCACAATCTGACTCACAGTGCCCTCATCTATCTGCCTCGAGTCCTGCCCTGCCTGTGATAGATGATTTTCATTAACATTTCCCTGCTGTGGTTTCCACAGAGGTTGCTGTGCCAGTGACACAGCGTGAGAGCACACAGAGGGGTAGAAGACAAGTGATGAAATGTTGGTGGTCAGGCCAGAGAAAAGCTTTTTTAGAACTGCTTGGTGCTGTCCTGTGCATGCTTGTGTTGGACTAATATTGGCCTGTCTGCAGAGCAGTCTCAGAATGGGAAAGGGAGGGGTTATTATGCTCCAGCTCTGACTGTGTCCTGCCTTCCTCCTTCCCTGGTTGGTCTGATGCCTCTTCTTCACCATGGAGATGTGTCTATAAATCCTTTGTGGATGATTAATACCCTGCAACCTATACATGTCCTGCATTTCTGATGTCCTGCCCTCCATGGAGGATGTGCTGCTGCCTCCGGGTCTCTTGGAGTGATCATCATTCCTTGAGGCACAAAATGTTTTGCAGCATTTGATTTGGCTTATTTTGCCTCACCAATTCATCCCAGTCCAATGTGAACAATCAGCCTTTGGAATAATCTCCCCAGGGAAGAGGTGGATTTCCCAGTGCTGGACACATTTAAGATTCAGCTGGACAGAGTAATGGGCCGTCTTGACTAGACCATGCTGTTGCCAAGAAAGGTTGGACCTCAAGGCCCCTTGCAACCTGGTAGGCTGTGATTCTATAAAATTATCCTCTTAGAAAAAACAGTAAGTCAAAACACTGTACCAAAATATACTCCTTTTTTTTTCCCCCCCTCAAGAGACTGCCAAAGAAAGTCTATATTTATGCAAGAAAAATTTATGGTTGAAACACTTGGAAGTCAAAAAACCTTACCAAGAAGGTCCAGACAATGTAGTTAAGTGTTTAGGAAATAAGACAGAGCCTGGGAGGTCACAAAAGGCACCTGAGCAAATACAACGGAGGACACATAAAGGAAATGCCACAGCAAAAAACCCAGCCTGCTTTACAACACCCTCTGAAGCTGCTTAGCACCTATGTCTGACATTTCACACCTGAGCTTCATACCTGCAGTTGAATGGGAGGTAAAAGTCTTTCAGAGGGATTACAGCTCCTGAACAGCTGATTATCTGGAGCAGGTATCAAAGGACTCTGCAGAGCTGGGAGCTGGCAGGGATCACACACTGCCAGGCTTTGATGGAGACCTCCCACAGCCTCCCAGGGGATGGGCTCCCTAAAGAGCCACCTCTTCACTGCTGGGCACCTTGCAGGTGACACATCTTGTGTGGATTTGGCCTTGCAGCTTCCCCATGGAGAGCCATCCCAAAACTCAAAAGGCCAAAGCTGGGAAACTTTGGGTCTTTTTTTTTTTTTTCCCCTGAAAATGCAAGAAGTGTCATCAGTTCTTGCAAACACCCAGTTTTTCCATTTGTCCTCTACAGCAGTGTCTTGGCAGCAAACACAGAATCCCTGAATGCCCCCCGGAAAAGCAAAGGAGAGAGATGGGAGTAGAAAAAAGGTTGGGGATAGAGCAGGAGGGTCTGACATTTTTCCATGATCCAGAAAACTCTTATTCCCTATGACCTTGTTAGGAGGTTGGAAGCTGCTGTTTAGTCAGAGCTGTCAGACAGTGGTGCTGGCAGGAGATGGATGAGCTCTGTGTGGCTCTGCAGAAGGCATTATGGAGACAGGCTGCTTTAAGGAACAACACTGGGAAAAGGCAGCAGGAGAAGGCTGAGGCAGGACGAAAATGTCAGAGAGCACCAGGCTGTGGGGAGAGGGACTATCTGCCACAGCTGTATACAAGAGACATGCTTGGGGCTCCTCCAATAGCCATAGAGGCAGCAGAGCTCTGGGATATCTTCAGGCTGAGCTGACAGCTGGGTGTGAGGGGTTATGGGACCTCGTCTTGGTGTCTTTGGAACTTGATCTTGTCTCCTGCAAGGTGTTGATAGGCCCTTGATTGTAGCCCTAGGTCCTGTTTTTGGGATGCCTGAAGAGAAGTGAGATGTGTCCTCCAGTATCTCCCAGCCAGACCCCACCACACTGCTTGCTGCCAAAACTTTATCCCAAACACCAGCATCACCATCCTCCATGCCCACAAGACAAAAGATGCTGAAAGTTGTGCTTTAATTCTTACTGTGCACCATTAATTACGAATTTGACAGTCGACGCCCTCATAGTGCCAAGGATGTGAGTTCCCCTGCCCTGTCACAAAGAATAGATACGGTACTCAGATGCAAAGCACAAATCTGGGGATGGCTTTATTGCTGCCCTGTGACCGCTCTCAAGACATCTGACCCTGCCATTCTCAGGTCTGCAATGATGCTCTTGTCATACTACTGTTCTTTGCAGAATATCTGCAGCTCTGTGCCTTTCCTGTTGCAAGCCCAAAGGAGTTAGTGGTCAGAGACAGTGTTATTGTGCTACAGGAATCATCACTGAAATGCCTGGACTGCTTTGCGTGGCTGTTTCCTAAACGGAGGCTTGACTTTGTTTATACCAGATGTTCACAGGCTTTGCCCTGTCAGTATCCCCAGTCGGTTCTGGTCAGCAGGAGACCTAATTCCTACATGGACACTTCCTAGGGGAGAGAGGGAGTGCTGACAAGAGTGTTCTTTGGTAAAGAAGAAAAATATTCTTCTCTTTTATATTCAGGGCACACACAGCCCCTTCCCACCCCCAGGACCTCCTGCTGCAGAGAGAGCCCTCAGTCCACATCTAAGCCAGAACACAAAGCTGAAGCTGTGGTCCTGTACCAGGTCCTGTGCAGGCACATCTGTGATGCAGACATTCCAGCTGAGAAGTAAGAAAAATCTCTGGCTAACACCTGCCCTAAGATTTGGGAGAGCTAGGTCTGTTCTCTGCTGTGCCAAAGGCTTCCATTCATTTAATCCCTCAGCTCCTGGTCTGTAACACAGAGGTATTGGTGTTCTTCCCTCTCTGCCTGGAGAGCTGTGTGAGATGCTCTGGCAGCAGCCACAGAGGGACCCTGAGCAGTTCGGAGTAAGGAGACAGCACATGTCCAAGACTTTGGTCCTGCAATGGGTGTGTAGGGTAAAATCCAGCCCCAAACAGCTCAGAAGTATCACCTCTTGGCTTGAGATCATCTGGTCCCTGCAGCATGGTTTGTTGGCATTTTCTGTTTGTCCTCTCACTAACACAAATGCAGGGCTCGTACCAGATGTTTTGGAGCAGGGAAGCTGTATTTCTAAGAGGGTGGGATATGTGGTCAGTCCTTTGGTCTCACAGTCGGGAGGGGAATGGGCAGGATTTTGCTGAACAAGGGGACTATGTCTATACCAGTAAATAAAAGGGACCAAGAGCAGTTATGTGGCCAGATGGCACAACACAGGCCTATAAACTAAATCCTCTTCTCTTCCCCTCCAAACCTTAAACAGTGTGGCCTCAGCCATGCTGACAGCTGGGACTGGTTCCTGCCCCATGCCAGCCTTTGAAGAGTCCCCAGGCACTATCTGGGGGAGGAGGATGCTGTGCCAAGGAGTGTGATGACAATTTAACAGTATGGACCATTGTGAGCAGCTGGTGCCTGGCTTAGTGCAGAATTATGAATGTTGCCTTAGAGATTCTGGGCTCCCCATTGGCACCTGTCCTCTTGTGACACACAGGTCTTGGAGTGGGCACACCCAAGCATGAACCAAGCACTGGAGTCCCACCCTGATGCCCAGGACTTTGCAGGTCTGTTCATACAATTCCCATGTCACAGAGCAGCAGGTTGCAAACCTTTTATCCTGGCATACTGCAATGCAAAGGGATGGTGTATCCCTACCAGCTTTGCATCCCACTTCCAGCAGGTATCTCCCACTAGACCAAGCCTACAGGACCAGGGGCTGTGCCACCCAACAAGGAGCTGGACTGAGTCTGGCAGACACTTCTATAAACCACTCAGTAGCTTTCCTGCCTCCTGGCTCAGGGTAAGGAGGTCTGCACCACAGCTCCAGGTCTCTGCTGCTTTATATCTTCTTGTCTCTCCTTTCTATTTCAGAGATGTTCCTTTCTCCTAGTCAGGACAGCCAGCAGGGGGTTTGGAGGCATTTTCCAGGATATCCAGAATGCACAGTCAGTGTACAAATTGCTGGACTCATGGAATCATAAAATGGTTTGGGTTGGAAAGAACCTCAAAGATCATCCTGTTCCAGTCCCCTGCCATGGACAGTGACACCTTCCACTAGACCAAGTTGCTCAAATGTGTGCAAACTTATTCAAAACACACCTCATCTCTCAGGGCCATGGCACATGCACTTTGCTGTTGATCTCCCTCAGTCAGCCACCCTTTTATCCAGGAGAACCCAGGGTGGACCTGGCCAGGAAAATCCAGATGCAGGGAAATCAAAACAGAGACAGACATCTCTTGGAGTTGCTTTGCAACCCATTTGCACAGCTCAGAGGGGCACGTGCTGCAGCACAGCAAAGAACAGGGACCTTGATGTCTCTCTTCGATCAGATACAGACAGTAGCCTGTCTGGTTACAGAGAGCACTTTCTTTGATTAAAAGCTAATAAATATTCATCCCTCTCCTCCCCTGCCGTCCCTCCCAAATCCCCAGGGACAGAACTTAGACAAGCAAAACTGGTTCATTTGTGATGTATTCCAGTGCATTGCTCCAAAACACTTGGAAACCTTCCAGGTAACAATATGAGGCTGCAAGGGCTATGGATCATCAAGAAAAGGGCCAATACTTTGCATTCACTTAAAACAAGACTCAGGTCATAAAGGACATGCTTATTATTAATGGTGGGTGTTGGGAAGTAAAGTATAAAGTGTACACAGATTCTTGTCCCCAGCTAATTCTTCAGTAAATTGGCAAAGATACATCACGGCCTGCAGAGCAGGAGACAGAGAGAAATTAGATGTTAAGGACAGCTTGGTTTCCTAGGAATACAGATGTGCCATCAGTTGATGAAAACTACAGCAAGGAGCAAAGAAAGAAGATATATCAGTGGTGAAGGTTGTCTCCTTTTAAGGCAAGGAAAATGAAACTCTCACCAGGAAAGAATAGATTTGAGCAGATGGAGAGATTGTGGCCAGTGTAACAGCACAGGGCCTGCTGGGCTGATCCTGGTGAAACACAGACTACCAAACCAAGCCATGGCCACTCAGGAGAAGATCAGAGGAGCCAAGGACTTATTCAGCAGAGAAGTGTTGCTGGAAAAAAACCCCAGTCCTGGCATAGAAATATGGAATGGATGCAACAGTGTGTTGTCTCAACATAGATTTGAGCCACGGACCTTCAAGAAAATCCCCTGAGGGCACTAGACTGCAGGTGGTGAAGAGCTTCCCAGCACTGGATGGAAGCCTATCCCATAGCTATCTCTGCAGTTTCTGTAACACTGTGTTGTCCCACCTCTTGGCTTACAGTTGGAGCAGTGATTTCTGGAGGAAGGACTGCCTTCAGCCTGTATTGGCAGGGGGTTCAGAGGTGATCTCACGATCCCAACATTAAGAGTAATAATAATTAACAGTGAAATAGTAAGGCTGATATAATAATTTATAGCAGTGATAATCATTTATTGTTATTACTGGAGCCACATTCAAGAGCCTGCATCCTCCTGCATCCTGGGGACGTGGTGTTGGGACACCAGGCTCTGTCTCTGCTCAGGATGACCAGTGGCATGTTTTCCATGTGCTTCTGCAACCCACCAGCCCCACTGCCGTGCACAGCACCGAGCTGGCTGCATCCCCACCAGCACCACAGTCCTCAGCAGCCAAACCTCCATCCCATGATCTCCATGCTGCTTAAGCACAAATAAATCTGTGTCTGCTGCTCAGTCCTATAGAAAGCAAGCACTTGAGCCTTTCCTTGGATGCTAAAACATAAAGCCTGACAGCAGAAGTGGGTAGTAGATGAAGTATTGCAATTTTTCAGCTTTTCTTATGGCATCCTCCAGCTTTGTGGGGGTTGTTGGGCAAACAAGAAGCAAGCAGCTTAATGGCTGTGTTTCAGCTGGCACAGGCCCATATCGTGGGCCAGTTTCTCTGCTGAGCTGAGATTTGCTTGGCACATCCCTGTGGTGGGTCCCAAGAGAGGCCAAGGCTGCTCTCTCATCCTCCGGCTGGGTCTCAGCCAGACCCTGCAGAGCCATCAACCATCTCTGCCGTGGGGGGAGCACGGCCAAGTGGGATACCCTGGCCAAGCTATGCCTTAACACCAACTCAGCTGATCAAGGCAATGGAGCAGGAAAAAAACCAGTGGGAAACTGAGGATCTCCATCATCGAGGGGAAAATCCCTTTCCAAAGACCATATCCAAACACACAGAGCACAAAGGCACCACACGCATTGAGAAGGGACTCTGGTTCTCAGTTTGCCGAGGTTCAGGCTCTGGGGTAAGAGCAGGAAGTGTTTCTTTAAGAAAAAAGAAAGACAAACCCTGCCTCTTCAGGCAACTTCTCACATAAATGGGATGCTTGCAGTGATACCTGCATGAAGAATCCCTTTCTCCAACACCCTCATGTCGCTTTTGCCCGTCTGAGCTATAAGAGTTCTCAAGACCAACAACAACCTTATGAAATGCATGATCCTGTCATTGTTTTGGGATTTAAAAAGACAAACTTGTGTTGTTGTTGTTGTTGTTTTCCTGCTGTCAGTGTTCACTGTTTTAAGCCCTTTTAAACATTTACTGTCCCTTCCTGCTTGGGCTCAGTCAGATTTCAGCACTTTCAGATCTCTGGTAAGATCTCTTTGTAGGGATGTCCCACAGCATGGACCTCAGGAGTCTCGGAGATGCTCTGCATGTTGCAGGCACTTAGGGGTGGGCCAGGCTGTCCGCACCACACAGAGAGTCAAGTACACTGGGAAACTTGTGCTTTTCATTTCCTCTGTAGACCAGATTAACAGGCTGGCAAACTCCCTTACTTCTTTTCAGGACTTTCTTAGATGAGGCAGAAGAAAATCTTGGAACAACTTCAAGGAAACACTAAAGGCCCCTCTAGAGCTGCCAAAATGGTTACAGTTAAACTTCATGCTTGACTTCATCTTCAAGGTCCTCTGGCCATGGTAGTTCAGCAGGAGATAACGAGGAAAATCCTTCAGTAAATCTGGCTGGGCAAAAGTAGAGTTGGGTAAAAACCAGCTACATCATCTCCCAGCTAACATATTTTTTGTGGAGTCTCTATGTACATATATGTAGGTGTATCTATCTATCTATATCTGTATCTATCTATATCTGTCTGTCTCTATATAGATGTATATGTCATGTCACGTTCCAGTCTGTTAGGCAGGTCAGATTTCTTCACATGAGTAATTTGCACAGCTTTGCTTAACAGAAAACATTGCACCCATGCACAAGCTAAAACCAAAATGTAGCTTTTGAGAGGGAAAAATCAATCCTGGATGTGGACAATTTGCTGAAATATTCTTTACTGGTCCCAGATGAATTTTTGTATTTGTTCGTTGTTTTGCAAGACCCTGGCAATGGTCCTATTGTGTTCAGAAGGGTTAGACTTCACAAACACTGTGGTTTAATGCATGATAGTTAATGAACTTGTTCAATCTGACCCACTGCATCTATATGCAAATACACTCTCAAAAACACTGTGCAGAAAGTGACCTGCTTCCACTAATGCCCAGACAATGAGGAAATGAGGATTTATGCCATCAGAGACATTCCCCCCTTGGAGCACATCTTCCAAGATGTTCAGTCAAGGAGTTGCTTCAGCACAGCCTCCAAAGGGAAGCCTGATCATTAAAAAAATGACATTTCTGTGCTGTGTGATGAATGACGAATGAGCTGACAGCTCAGCTTTCATCCAGACTGAGGACTCATCCCACCAGAGCATTGATGTCAAGAGGAACAATCCCTTCAGTTTAGGGTTTGGACCAGGCTTCAAATGCAGGGATCAAGGGCAAGAGCTTGGTTTCCAGGGAGTCCTGGGCTCTGTCACAGCACATCCTCAAAACCCTTCCACAAATACATACCATGGCTTAACTCCTTTGGGTCTCTTTTCACTGCCCTAGGAGCAGGCACGTTCCAGTCAGTCACAAGACCTACAACTCCAGCACCATCAAATTTAAAGCCACAAAGCACTGTCCTTTTGCACCTGAACAAGACTCTTCTTGAAGGTGGACATTGAGGGTCAGGGCTCCTGCTCAAAATCTGTGTGTACCTCACACTAAGACTGATATATCCAGAAGGATAGCAATTTGATTTAGATCCCAGCTAGGAAACAAAATAATTCCCTAAGCCCAGGTTGCTAGGGAGGTGAGGGCAAATTTATCCTTCACAATGGAAAAAGTTGCAGCACTGTTAATGTTTCTTTTCGGTGGCAGAGTTGGGTTTCCTACAACTGATGAGTAGGAAACCAGGATGGGACAGGTGTCACCAAGTTAAAGACATCTGAAGATACATCACAGTAGGAGGGATAAGAGAAAAGGGAAAATCCAGCTGTAGTAATTCTGGAGTGCCTGCAAAAAAACTGCTGAAACTGATAAAAAGGGATTATTTAAGACACTCTTAACCAGTTATTGATTTCTGCTTTCCCTCCACTGCAGCTGGAGGTGCCAGATCCCTTCACATTTGACAGAATGCAGAGCAAGGTCTGCACTGTCCCAGGAAATCTCTTTATTGCCAATACCTTGCAGACCCCCTTGGAGATTCCTGGGGTGCTTTGCTCAGCTGAAGAGTGATGTATTGAGGAGCTCTACATTTTCTAAATTGCAG
>JAWWEU010000081.1:4202659-4231738 GCA_035583155.1 Acropternis orthonyx | reverse complement strand
TCAAGGGTAAAAAAAAAAACGCCTGTAGCCACCAAAGCTCTCGGTTACTTTGAAATGGAAAGCATTCCCCTTTGCACAATCTCCCAAGTATGGCACGTGGCCTAATTCTACAATTACACAATAGATCCAAATTGCTTCAAAGGAGCTGTTGTGTTCCAGCAGGTACATAATAAGTTTATAGTATCAGCTAATTACACTGTTACATAAGGGTCCAGAATGACTTTTAAAACCAAGGACAGACCTTCATGCTATCAAACACATATTGTTTTGCTTGGTGATTTTTTTTTAAATACCTAATTATGAAGCTAACCTGTGCTTTCTCCACCCTTTCTAGAGAGGATATAAATGTTAACACCATGCAGAAAGTGCTGGACTTAGTACTGAGTTGGTGTACATCATCTCTACTGTCATCAGCAGATCATTTCCAAAGCCAGCAAAATCCAAATAACATACATAAGTCAGTGGCTCAGAGCCCACATTAACTAGCACTGTAGGGACACCATCAAATGGGAATTACAGTGGTTTGAGAAGCTACTTCCAGCTATTCTTCATCTTGTGTTATGCTGGTTTGAGCTCATGTGTTCAGCCTCACAGGTGGGAATCATGTAGGAGCCCATAACGATGGGCTGAGCTGAAGGGGACATCTAGCCTGTCACAGCCACTCAGTCAGAACCAGTGTGTCTTTACTCCCCTTACCCACAAATACCACGGAAATAAAGGCAGATTTTGCCACAGTGAGCCTCTTGCTGCTAACCTCTCCCTTGGGTGAGACCCTTGAGAGATCTAGATCTTAAAGTTAAGAACAAAATGGTCCTTTTTACAAAGCAGCATCAGGGCCAGGGTCACTCAAAACACAGGCACTACTTCATGGTTTAATCTCAAGGATGGATGGCCAGGGTGGAGTAGAATCATGCAGAAGACCCTGGGAAGATTCATAGTACTAGATGTGGTGAGGGAGAGCCTCCCTAACAAATTCCTGCCTGGCTACCCACATTCTAGAAAGCGCCCTATCCAGCAAGTACATAGGCATTACATTCAAAGAAACCTGAAGTCCTTTGCAAGCCTGTGCTCCTTTCCCCTCCTATGATCTGATCCACTCAGTGCATATCCATCATATAACCCCACACAACCCATCAGTCCCCACCTCCCAACACCCCATGGAGCACCTGCCTATTACACCAAGGGAAAGTCAAGCTATCTGTGCTGGCAGTAAAAGAAGGTGAAATCAGGAATCGCTCACCAACCTCTTCAAAGCTGCTGTGATGCGAACCCAGCACAATGGGGAGAAGTCTCTGACCCAGGGCATGCAACACACGTGCACTTTGTTATCAGCTATTCACCCTACAGAGAGCAGCTGGGATTCCCCAGCTGTGATGGGGCGTCCGTGGAGCTGTAACTCTGTAAGCTCAGCTCAGCCTGTCAGGAAGAGATTTCTAATTTTATCCAGGCCGTTCATCCACCCTTAATTTGCAATGAAAAAAAGAAGCTGTTGCAGGGTTATTATTAACTATTGGCCAAGACAGAATGAACTCCAGGCTTGGCTGACTCCCTCTTTGGTAGAGAGCAAGTGCACAGACAGCAGACACATTGCTGGTTTGCTTCCCAACCATTTCTGCTCCTGAGTGAGGATGTCTGAAAGCCAAAGCAGAAGGACAACCCTTACTTCACAGGTGTAGCTGCCTTTTCCAGGCTCCACCTTGGCCAACTGGGCTTGGAGACCTCTGGCCGGCCAGCAGTGTTCAGCCTTGCTCCCCTTCCACATATTCATAACACCCTTGTTCTGCTGATGAGTAGGAAAAGTCCCCACTGACCTCACTCGGGGTCTGAGATCAGATCTCAGGTACAGGGAGGGATTTTTCACCATTAGCTTGTGAAGGTCATGAGCTTCCACCCCCCTTCAGCAGTGGTACCCCTGAACACCCACTGAGGGCATAATTCCTTGCAATACAGAAGGACATATTCAAACCACTCCATCAAGCACACAGGATAATCCTGGGCCTTGGTATGAGGCCAAGAAAGCAATGTTTTAGTCTTCCCCACCACTGTTTTCCAGGGCAGAGATGTAAAATTCCCTAAGCTGGATACCTAGAGCCAGTCAGGAGAATAACTCACATCCAGCTATGCCATGCCTGTGAGTCAGTCTGCCTATGGCATGCTGGCAAGAGGGGTTTAATGACAAATGTTCAACCATGAGAAGTCTTCTCAATGAAACAGGTGAAGTAACAAATAATAGTAGAAAGAAAAGTCAAGAAATCCACATCCTTATTAGCTGGGCTGGTAACCCATGGGTTTAAAAACAATATCTTAATCAGAAATTTGGCAAAGGTTGTTACATTTTGCCTAAAGTCTTCCAAAGAAACCTAGTTATTCTTATGCTCGTTGTTGCAGGATTTGCCACTTGCTTCACACTTTTGACTTTGATGACATAGTGGTTTCACCTATATTGAGCTTTTGGAATATAATGAATATTTCAAGAGACGGAGCCTGGAATTTAATAGTTTTAAAGCCTTGATCTAAGAGAACTACAATTTATCTTGGAGAAATTCATGTAGAGCTCCCTTGATTTTATGTATTATTGTAATTCAGGTTACCCTCAGCTGATAATCACACCTTATGAAATGTATGTCTATTTATGACAAATGTAAAACCTAATACAATTATAACTATAAATTCTTCTTTCCATACAGCTGCAAGAATTCATCTGTGATCAAACTTTTTTGATCATACTATTTTCCCCCAAACTTACACTGGGAAAAAATGTTCTTGCTAACACAATTGCTCCACCTGCTCTTGCATCAAGAGAGGATCCACACAGCACAGACATAAATCCGTTTGCACCCAACATCTGCCCAAGAACCTCACCCCAGAATTTCCTACCAATTCCTGGCCAAATGAGAGGGGAGTGGGGAGACAAATCAGGTCCTGGAAAAAGATACCCTGGATATGTGAGTGTGCAAAGCTGTGCAGCATGGGGACTTCCATGGCAACTCTGTGTATAAACAGGACCAAACAGCTTGAAGTAGCTGCTTTCCTTGCAAGGCCAATGAACAAAGTATCTCTGTAGCTTGGCCAACACGGCAAGCTCCAGCCAAATGTAAATAGCCTGCGGGGCTTTTTGGCACTTTGCACTCTATTTTGCATACAGCTGGTAATGTTTTAAAGGCCAGACCCAGCCAAGGGTAATGCTTCCAAGAACAGTGCAGGAAACACTTTGTGTACAGAAAAGAGTCTCAGGAGAAATCAGTGAAATCTTAAGACCTTTTGTGTTTCTTCCTCCCTCCCCAAATCAACATGTTTCATTTTTATGGTAAAAATTTCCAGAGCTCCAGGTAGGCTGCCTAGATGGGACCATTCCTTTCCAGGTGTCAAGTGCTTGGTAAGAAAGGTATTACTTTGGCTCCTGCAGGCACATCAACACTTGCTATGTGTGGGCAAGTCCTGCTGAGCACATCCTTGATGTCTTTCAGGGCAGAAATTCTGGAGCTGGCTGGCATGAGAGCAGAGCGTGAGAGATGGCATCAGGGAAGCATCAAGGGTGCATGAAAGCATTTAGTGGCACTATTTGAGTAGTCTATGGTACCAACACCAAGGAAATATCACAATATTTCCAACTGTCTGGATATCATTCAACTTTTTACTAAAAGTTAGCAGGACCTGAGGCTTAGGATGGGTTGGTGAGATGGGGTGAGGCAGTTGCAATCCAAAATGTACCCCTGCTCTCCAGGGGCTTATCCTTGGTGGGATGGAATTTCCTTCTTTGTAGAATGCTGAGGAACTAGGAGTACATTATTTTGTTTGTCTCATCACCTTAACACCACTATGTAGGGTATGAAAAGAAGAAATCTGGCTCTCCTGCAGCCTCTCCTGCTCCTGTGTGCAAAGGGCTGGGAAAGGAGTGCATATGAGTTGGGCAGAGCAGAACCACAGTGAGAATGCAAGGCTGAAGCAGGCAGTCACAGAAGGCTAATATTGCAGCAGAAAATTTATTATCATGTGTTTAAAATCACAGTGTACCAGCACAGGCATTCTGGTCACCTGGTCCTCTCCTTTCAACCTCATCGTGTCTGATCATGTTTGTACGTCAGGACCATTGTGTCCTAGAGGGTGACTGTCCTTCTGTTAGCTGTTCCAGCCAGTTGATTATTCAGGGTGGAAAGATGAGTGCTGGCTGAGTTAGCAGCAGCCGTCAAAGCTGGCAGCAAAAGGGAATATATGTCAATAACTCAGAGAAGAGAAGCAGAGACAACTTGGAGAGGAGTTATCGCTACACCCGCGTGAAGTGAAATCGAAAGCCCTGTTTATCATAATTTTGTGTCCTTTACTTTGCATCTTACATATGTCTGTTCTTCCACAGGTAACTCATATGTGAAAAGCCAAATCACTGCCCTCCAGACAGGGCTGGAGCACAATGGAAGGGTCAGGCTGCAGAGGGACCCTGGGGGACAGATGGGGGACTGTGTGCTGCTGTCAGATGGTACAAAGGGCTGTGCTTTCATGTCTTTGTATTGTGGCTGCACATGGTGGGCCAGCCAGGGGACAGACAAATGGGAAAAAGCAGAATTGGGATCTATAATGAAAACCATGCATTTGACCCCTCTGGCTGGGGACATGGCCTAAATCTCATTGTTGGCTTTAAAGACAGAATCGGGTCCTCTCCGCTCAGGGTTTAGTCCCTTTCTCTCTGACCAGCTTTGAAATGTGTTTTGGACCTTCCATCACATTCAGATGCTCTGGTTCTGCCAGATTCCAAGGAACCAAACTATCCTTGGCCACGGGGACATGATGATACACAAACAGGCAGCTGTCCAGCCTGCAAGTTGCTTTATACACAATTCACACAATTCTTATTTCCAAATTGAAAAGGCTCCTGAACCTCCTGAAAGGGCACCTGTTCTCCTCATCCCAAACCTTCTCCTTTCTCTTCCAGGCCAGACAAGGAACAAATTCCCACTCCAGCTCTTCTTCCTACAGGGGTTACACAGACTAAATTGACATTAGGAATCACAGGAAGAACCCCATCTGTAAAATGCCCCTACTTCTTTTCTTGAGAGAGAGGGAGTCATAGAGAGAGGTGTCAGCACAGATCTCAAAAGGATATCCTGGAAAAAGAGAAAGAAAACATTTTCTTATCCCATTTCAAAATGTCCTTCTCCAGTCCCAAGAAGTGGGTGGCACACACATGGAAATGGGACTAAATATGTGCTTGTACCAAGTAACTTTTGAACCTGTCAGCCAGATGCAGGGGAGCATACTTCACAGGAAAATACAGTACATGAACAAAGAGCAGAAATTAATTTCCTGGAATCAGTTTGTCCTTTGAATTCTGCAGTCCAGAGGGGTTCATTCCTACAGTCAGACATGGTTGCTGGCAAGTGTGTGAGTGTGAGAAGAGGTGATGAGCTTATCCAAGAAAACTGGGAACTCTCTTAAGAGAGGCAATCGTGAGATAGTCACCCACAGGGAAACTGGAGAGAGTGGTGCTCATGAAACTGCCACCTGGTAATACTTACCTTCATGAAAAGTCAAATTGTGGCATTGGAGCTGCAACAGGGGGGAAATGTCACCTCTCAGACACACAAGCTTGAATCAAGGAACAAGTCTCTTGCCTACTAGAGCAGGTACCGATGTGCCGCACCAGTTATGGTTCAAGATCTCAGCATTCTGCTGAGCAGGTCGTGTCCCAGACTGCTGAGAGACGTGGGGCTCAACCCTAGCAAAGGCCAGCAGAGTCACTTGACTTGAACCTATAGGAAGCCAACATATAGGTTGGTTGTCCCCCATTGATGTCTCCAGGGAGTTCCAATGTTGCCCAGTGTGAGCTGCAACATCAGAATTCAGCCCTTTGCTAGTCTGGGGGAAGAGAGGTGAGATGGCCTTGCAAGACAAGCAAGCACAAATGGCTAAAAAAGCAAGATAAATATGGGACATAAATATGTGATGGTGCAGGAGGCGGTACCATAAACTCATTTTATTGCCACTTGTCTGCAAAGGCTGACATAACTCACTCCCTTTGCCTCGCTCTGTCATTTGTGAATAATGAGATTGCCCAAAGAGATGCCAATAGAAAACTCCTCACGCCCAGCAGCTGGGTAAGAAAATAAAGGAATGGGGATTTCTAATCATTATCAGTCCCCTGCCCTCCACACCCTGCATACCTGATGTGGTGTTTATTGATTACCAATACAATCTGGTTATTCATTTTAGTTCCTACCCCACTGCCCTCTGACTTAGCCCCTATCTTAGGAGGTCTTCAGGAGTGATAAAAGTACAGCTGAGCCCAGGTCCTGCAGGCAGAGCTCCATGATGTTTCTAAACAGCTCACAGCCAGTGCATTCCATGCTGTGGGCTGAGCAGGTCTGTGCTAAGGCAGCCAGCCCAGTGCCAATACCCATCCTGGGGCTGAATTGCTCTATCCAGCCTCTCTGCGGGATCAGTGGGGGTTTTGACTTGTTTTGGCTCACCACAAGCCATACAGGCATACTTGCAGAGCCAGCCTGTGCCCAGAGGTGCTGACAAGGGCTTGACCCTTGCCTCCCACAGAAGCAGGGAGTCTGCCTCATGGTTTTAGAGATGCATATTTAATTGCAAGAACTGTGCTACTAGTACTAGCAATGAGAGGTTAATACTTATTACCATTTTGCTGGCAATCATCTTCCTACCTGCCCCAGAGGAGTGTGAATTCAGGTGTGTTCCCTTCCCTCCCTAGCCTGGCCAGCCACACCCCCACAGCCTGCTCCAGCCCCTGCTCCAGCCAACATCCACCAGGAAATGTGACAGGCGTGTGTGGGACTGACTGTGCCAGAGCCAGAGGGGAGGGAGCTGGGTCAGACTTGTGGGTATGCAAAGCCACAGACAGAGGTTTCTGCTGCCTGTAGTGAGGCTGCATTCCTGGCCCATCACTCCTGCACACAGGATGTGTGGGAATGCCAGAGCCCACATCCACACAGCCTCTGCCTCCCGAGGGGAAAGCCACTTCAGAGACAGGATGTCTCTTCCCTGCACTGACAGTCTGACTCTCACCAAGCAACCCTTGTAGAAGTCAGAGCCAGAGTCATTCACTCTCTCTGCCAAAGGGCAAAGCAAGAAAAAGACAGTGAAACAGGGAACATGGGTCAGCAAAAAGAGCCAGAGTCTTTTTCCAGAGCACAGGACATTGATGGGCAGGAGGTGCCTGCTGGATGATGCACGGGCAGAGAGCTGGTCCCCAGAACCCATCCTCTGTCCTCCTGCTACAGACCAGCACTGCTGTGTCACCACGGTCACAGGCACAAAGGAAAGCTGCCTTCCCACGGGTGGGTGACAGCATCATGTCCCCAGCTTGCATCTCCCTAGCATCACCTGCTCCATCTGGGCTGAGAGCTGGAAGCTGTAAATCAAGGCATCCAGTGGAAGTCGTAAGGGGATAAAGCATTCACAGTAAAATTTCTCTGACAAGCAGTCACAGTTGAGATATCATTTGATGAATGGCAGCAGAATTCCCAGTGCAAGGTGATGGATTCTCTGTGGCTGTGAGCAGACTGAACTCTGTTTTGGTTGGCAGGGCTTTAGGACATCTGCCACTTGAGCAGGTACATGTGAGGACATTCCCAGCCACGTACCCGCAGGACGTAACCCTAGACCACTCAGCAGGAGCAGCACAGGTAGCTTTCTCTTTCAGTTGCCTACAGCTGAGGAGATCTGACTTTGCTACTAAGCCATCAAATATAGAAGCATCAGTTTTAGTCCCACCTTAAGCCCTTTGCTCTTCTGCACCTCCTGTTCCAGGCAGATGAAAATAAAATAGGTCATCGCCTCATCTATAAAGGGTGGTTTGTCCAAAGAAGAGCCTACAAGCAGTGACAGTCACAGCATGCACCTCAAATTGGTTTGATTGGTGTATAACACATTACAGAGAGTTTTTAAAAAGTGGAGATACTGGGCCATGACAGCTATGCCACATACCGAGACATGGAGTTCACAGTTTATCAGATTATGTTCTAGAACTTTATCAGACCTTATCCCTAGAACTGAAACCAACACTAATGCTGAGCTCTGTCATGATGGGCAGGTTCCCAGGGGTGAGTTCAAGAGATACAGGAGGAGTTCATGTTCTGATTGAAACCAAACACCCCAAGGGTTATTTTCAGAATGGTGGGAATGTCCTTGGCCTACTGGAACAAACTCCAGCCAAATCAGGATGTACAGCCACCCTGCAATAAATACCCATCCTCATTTATTACATGATCATAAATGTTACAGCAGGAACTGTAACAGAGAAAATACTACCAGATATGGCTTGGAAAAAAAATAATCAGGACAGTGCTTTCCATTTCTCTTTGCTCTCCTGGAGATACGGAGAATTTCAAGAGATGTGGTACATCTCTAAGATATTCTGGTACTCTGCATTCTTAATGACAGCCCTAAAAATTATTTGGGCTGTAAGAAGTGAGATTGTCATGGGCATCTTCCCAGTACTAAAGAATTGCATTTCAACTTCAAAACCACTTAGAGTATCTCAAAATTTAAACACAGGTGCCTAAATTCACTCAACTAGAGTACATATAGGGTTGCTTACTTTGTCTGTTTTCTACCTGGAAAATTTTCAAATAAAATGTAAATTGCAGGTTTGGTCAAAGATTTCGAGGGAAATTTCTGGGGGTTTGGCAAAGGTTCCTCCTTTTTGGGGGTTTTGTTAGTTCTGTACTGAGCAGGATGCACTGGTGAAAGGAAACAATTCATCAGAGTCCATTGCTCCTGGCACACACTCTGCTTGGATATCTCCACCCACAGAAGAGGGAAGGAAAAAAAGCTACCACTGATCTACTCATATCACCAATATGCTCACGTTGCTCTTATCAGAACCAACACAGAATTGTCCCATACGTTGGAAAAGAAGATTTCCGAGAGGTGAGTCACATTTTTCAGCTCAAGATTTCAGTGCTCAGCAGAAGCTTTTGATGGAAGAGGACCTTAGACACAAAAAAAAAAAGGTTGCTTCTCACTAAAAAAAAATAAATTAAAAAAGGGATACTTTTATTTGTTTATTTATTCTTGGAAAAGATCTGGTGGTATTTTGTGACTCTCTGTGGGTAACGCATAACTCAAACACTCTGGAAAACCAGTCTGGTCTGCACCAAGAGACTAAAACTCACATTGCAACTGAAGGCTTTCCTCCTTTCTGTATCTCCCTTTCTGCAAGGCCCAGCCACAGAACAGAAGATCTCTGTGGTATACAATACAGCCTCACACCACTCAGGGTTTACATGGTGATGCTCTAGATACAACCTGCACACAGCACAAGTCTGTAATAAACATCACTGCAAGACAATAATTTTCATTTCAGTGAGATTCTTTTCAAAAACAGAAAAACCCCATTAAAATCCAGAGATGAAGGAAGAAAGGCAACACTTATATCAGATCCTATTTTAGGTTCTATTTGCTGGAGCAGAGATTGAGGCTGCATTGTGTGATGCCCAGACATTCAGGTGAGGGACTTTTGAAGACCTTGGAAGTCACTGTTTGAGTGTCATGAGCTGTTAAGCATTATCTGGAAGCTACAATAGGTTACAGAGTCTCCTCACCTCTCTTCTTTCCTTCCTTTTTTGGATCAGGACAAACTTTTTGGAGAAATGAACAGACCTTGTGCTTCCCTACCTCAGCCTTCCACTCTCACCCTGCCTTTCCCTGCTTTTGGTACCAACCAACAGTGACAGCATGTCATTTAAGTGACAGGAAGGGTGACATTTCCTAAGCATTCAGACTTTCTGAGGTCTGATACAGGTGATAAACTTCATCAGGATGAAGATTTGGGCTTTCTTGTGCATGACCAGAAGCACAAGAAACTCACATCCTTGGCAGAGGTGACACAGAGGTGAAATTCTTAGCAGGCACCAAGCAGGGGTTGTAGCATCTCAAGTCCTCAAATGGTCCCCACTGGTGTCACAGCCACCTCCTTGCTGAAAGGTGTCTGCTCAGGGAGCTGAGAGTTTTGGACACCTAAATATCAGCTCAGGCATTTGGTAGGATCTCAGCTGTGCTTCCTTGCAGGTAATAGTGAAGAATTACATAATTCTGGCACACACTGAGTTGGACCTGTAATCCAAAATCTGCCAGTGCTACAGAAACTGCTACACAGGGTAAAAAATCTCATGTGGCTGTTACCCTTTAGCACTGTGGCTTTCTCTTTGCAGTAACTTGCCTTCCTGCTAATATAGATTAGATCAACACCAACAAGGAACATGATGGAGTCTAACCAGGTCAGACAGCTGGAGAGCTGCCCTGATGATGTTTAAACCAACCAATTCATTTTTGGGCAGGGCTTTTTCTTTGCTTTAATGTTGAGGACAGGACCAACCTGAAACAATGGGAATAAGGGAGACCTGAAAGTTTCCAAGTATCTTTGTCTGTACCTATATTTTCCCCATGCATTTATATTAATCTAAAATCTGAAGCCAAAGTGGGAAATTCCTAGAAATTTCTCTTACCTTTTATGCCCTCTGTCTCCAGGGTCACATCATCAACTGGAGTACATGAAGCTACACTTAGATTACACTTAGAAACTCTTTTACTATGAGGTGGTGAGGCACTGAAACAGGTTGCCCAGAGAAGCTGTGGCTGTCCCATCCTTGGAAGTGTCCAAGGCCAGGCTGGATGGAGCTTGGAGCAACCTGGTCTAGTGGAAGGTGTCCCTGCCCATGGCAGGGGAGTTTGGAATGAGATGAGCATTGAAGTCCCCTCCAACCCAAACCATTCTACAATTCTGTGATTCCACTGCAGATGCAGCTTTGAGTTCTTGCAATGGCAGAGAGTTTGGTCTGGAACAGTTAAATCATGCAGACTGGATACCAAAGAGGGAGAGTAATTTTTCCTTTGGGGCATTAAAGGAGTCCTGGGCTCTTTGATGGGAACTGTCGATCCTACCTTGGGTTAAAACCTCTAATGAATTTCAACAGTCGCTGTTTTCAGAAGGTATCTTCTGCCCCATCTTGTTCACAAGATAAAGATTGCCCAACTCCATCTTTCCAAGACTTGTCCTCTTTCAGTGCTAGGCTTTATTATTACTGATATTTTTCCTGTTTTTATGAAAAATACCAGAACCTTACATCTTGGGAATAAAAGAGATAAAGTGTGAGGAGCCTGTTCTCCTTGGGTTTATAACCTCTTGCATACTCAACAACTGGCGTAATTTAAATAAAAGAGGGGGTTGGAGGAAAATTCCAGCCTAATTACTCATTACAATGGTGCTGTGCTGCTTCTGGGAGACCAGCCAGGCATCTGGAAAGAGGTTCAACTCCCAGCAGGGGGGGAACTGACAGGACAAAAGAGAGAAGGCTGGGGAGTAAGCAGGCAGAAAATATAACCAGAGGAGGGTGGCCCAACTTCAGCCAGGAACTGGCAGTATTACCCACACCAGGCAGCATGGACACGTCAGGCATGTGGCCAATTTCAGAGGTAAATCTGGGTCACGGTGGTTTGAATTCAGGTGCCTCAGGCTGACCCTTAACCTTGCCGAAAGCCTTGCACCAGGGGCACACACAATTCACAGCTGAGCTTCCCACTGGCCATGGACCACCCTGGAGGCCATTTCAAAGAGTCATCCCCACACAGTGCATGAGAGTTCTGCTCCATTTGGGTCACCCTTGAGGACCTTTCAAAACATTGTCCTAACACAGTGTCCTAGACCTCTGGTTCCTCTCCCATCAACACAACAGCCCTGCACATTCCATGGGAACAGGCTTTCTCTGAACCTCACTTACTTCCAAGATGCTGTTAGGATTATCTCCCAGCTTCTTCTCCTTGGACAGGTCCTTCTTGCACAAATTCACAGGGCAGAGGTGGGACTACAGGACCACCTTCCCCACATTTTCCTTCCATCCACGAGGTTTCTCTGCCAATACCAACAGCTGAGGATGGTTTATAGACACTGAACTCATGTCCCTTGCAGACAAGGGTTGGTCTTGACTCTCCTGGCATACAAAGAGCAGAAGAGGGTGCCCTGGCAGCTGTGTTTGTAAGCACTGCTTAAGTGACTACAAACAGCCAGATGGTCTTCAGCCCTGAAGACTCAAGTGCCCTATTTAGTCACAGCGAGATTTTGTGTGCAGGCTGTCTCAGAATTCTCCAGTCCTGATTTGGAGGATTCCATCCAGGATGGGTCTCCAGATCCATTCAGACCTGCCAGCAGTCTGCTGGAACAAGCTTGGGGAACTGAACAGTGAGGAGCCCACCCATTTCACCAGCCCTTCAGAGGGTACCTATCCTTCCCAGCCCACGAGCCTGTGAGCAGGAGAGGGGAAAGACTCCAGATCTCATTCTTAATCCTCAAAGTTATTCATACTACCCCCATTCCCCAGCATAGGAAGGACAGTGTTCCCTTATATGGCCAAGAAAAAGTGGAGAATATCTGCAGTACATTCTCACATCTGTGCTCAGCTGAGCCTGGCAGCACGTCCTTGTGAATGCAAAGGTCGGAACCGCCAAGAGCTGGGGAGCTAAATGCCTCCACCCTGCTGTGAAAAGGCAGGCGAGGGGGATAAACAGATACGGGTGGAAACATTGCAAAATGGATCACATTAAGCAACGCTGCTCGTGGGTTTATGGTATCTGATCTGGGATGTTTTCCTGTGCAAGGCTGGAGCCCAGTGGGAAAAGGCGACTTGCAGATGTGAAAACAGCAGTAAGAAAACACTGCAAGACCAAGTCCTGGAGGAGTAACTAGAATGGGGCATGTAGATCCCCAAAGGACCCAGAAGGAAACTGGTCTTGCCTACTCAGCAAAATAGGTGCAGGTTCCCCTAATGAAGTCCTCAACATCTTGTCTGACATGAAGGTCAAGGTTTGAAACTGTGGAGGTTTAGAAGGAAGAAGGAGAGTTCAGACTCTTCAGGGGGAAAAAAGGACAAGACCATTGGGGAGATCCTGCAAAGAGAAGCATTGAGGATATAAAAAGGGAGATGCTGCCACATTTCTCTGCTGATAGAGAGTTTTGGAGTATTTAATACCAATACCTCATGCACAAGATACATCTGAAATGTTGTCCACACAGTATTTGCCCAATTATTGATAAAGCCCTTAATCACATCGATTTCTTACACCTAGATCTCCAACTTTCTTTCAGAAACAATCAACTATTCGGTAGATGGGTTTAGTTTCTGCAGGACCCTTGTATGCACATTAAAGAGAACCAAGCATGATTTTAAGTGTCATACACAAGTCTGAGAGTTTTCTGGGCTAATAAGGATTCAACCTGTAATGCTGAAGGTATGGCATGTATCACATCCATACAGTGAAACCCAGAGCAGTGTGGCCACATCCAAACCAGCCCTGCCTGGAGTTCCACTGTCCCAGGCCAGAACAGTGCCAGGGTGTGTGCTGATGATGAAAATGTATTTGGCTGTGACCTGCTGGTCTTGAAAAAGGGTCTTTACAGGACACAATATGTGTCCTCTGCCCTCCTACTACCATGGCCTTGGCTCTGCAGCCAAAATTCCCCAAGGTGCAGAGAGGAGGTCATTAGGTACAAGGACAGCAAGGTGGGTTCAAACGCACCTTGGGTTTCCTTCCTGCCTCCCATATCCAGTCCTACCCGAGGATGTTCCAGGCCTAAGGATAAGGCTGGGATCAGTGGTTGTCTGGGGCTGAGGCATGGAGAGGAGGAGACAGACACAACCTCATCCTGATTGCCCCGAGTTTCTTTCTCCTGATGAACATTTGGATTCAACCTGGAATGAGACAGTCGAGAAGAATGCTCTGCTTAAGTCACTTATAGCTGGCTGAAAAGGTCACATAGTTTCAGAACCTCGAATTGCTGTTCATAAGGCCCCTCACCACCTCCAGCCCCAAGGAGCTGTGGATGCTCTGGAAATCAGAGCCTTCCTGTGTCAAGTTCCATATTTGAGAAAAAAAACAGAGACATTGGGATTTTCAAAGGTGCCCTAATGGCCTTTGTTGCTTCTGAAAAACTAGAACACTTTAAGAAACCCTTTAACATGTAAGTAGTGTTTGGGGAACATCCTGATCAAGAACATAGCTTTACATATCAGAAAATGGTCTGATTTTCAGGAAACACCTTTCCTTCCATAGAGCAGTTTTTGAAAGCCGGGCATCATGAAAGTATCTTGATTCAATAGTTTTTAAAAAAATAATAATACCAGACAGCAACCCACCCAATGTCACTCAGTACTCTAAAAAAAAGCGTCCACCATCTCCACATCCTGGAGCCTATGCAGCCCTAGGAAACCCCAAAGCCCTACTGTTGTGATGAAAAATACCCCAGTGCTTTGACTTTCTTCTGAGGGCTGCACGAGGAGATGTGGCTGGCAGCATGCTCTGTGCCTTCTCTAAGTCAGCCCTGCTCTTGCTAATAAACATTTTGTCCCTTTCTGCCTCGTATGTAGCAAAAACATCTCTGTCCGAATGCATGGAGGGAAAACTGCTTTCCCTGTGCTGAAACAGCGGTGATAAGACAAGGATGCACAGGAAAAGTTGGGCACTGGCTAATTAGACTCTCTTTGTGAGCAGGTAATTAGGTGTAGCTGCAGCACTCCCTGCTCTCATAGCTACAATGAGAGATGTTCCCATTGCATGGATGTCCCTTAACTCTGTGCTCTTCTGGGACAAGCCTGTCTGTAGACAGGCTTAGAGCATCCCTTGAAGGGGGATGGAGGAAGGAAGGAAGGCTCCAACACAGGACACTACATCCAGGTCCCAAGAGTGAGATACCAAGATATCACTGCTGTACTGCTTGGACATCCAGACATCAGATATGGAGAATTTGGATATAGCAATGAATAAAAAGCACGTTTTACTGACAGTGTCATGATGTGTCTGTGCGCTGCGGGTCAGCCTGCAGGCCAGGGGTTCTGTGTTCTCCATCTCCAGAGCATGGTTGGGATGCAGCCATCAGCAGGTAACAACCTTCTCAGGAAAAGGACACTGGGGAGGAAATTATCTGTATTAGATGGACACAGACAGTTCCTCAGTCTCTGGCAACTTTCTTACATGTTCTGCCTCCTCCTTGGTGATGGGAACACCAGGTGTTTGATGTGCTCACTGTACTCCCTCTGCTGCTGCACGCACTGGGGCAGTGAGTACAAAATCCATTCCCTCTGCCTTCAAAGGCTCCCATCTCCTGTTTGTAAACCAGATTTCACCTGAATCCATCTATTCTATCACAATCAGAGAGGATCCCAGCAATGCCACGTTGACATGTCTGTGTTTCTTACAATGAATGATCAGAAACGATGACCTGTCTCAGAGCCACGGTCTGAGACATCCTTTGAAAATCTACCGGATCCTGAAGTGGAACACCCCCTACTTTATACACATAAATATGATTTAATTTACTCTGTGGGAGGCTCTGGAAGTCCTGCAAGGATGAATCTCTCTTTATCTGAGTGCCTTGCAAAGACATACCGAGACAAGGTCCCTGCTTTAAGGACCTTCGCCCAACCTTCCCCAGCTGATGGGGTGAAGAGGAGAGAAAACGCTGCAAAAGAAACCCTCCCCAAAAGTAAGGTGGAAGCGCCCTCTTGTGTCCCTCGGAGGAGGCCGTGTGGGTTCGGTTATCCAAAAATAGGTGAGTACACGCTGTTCTGCAGACCGTTTTGCAGAAGTCGGAAACACCATCGTTACCTAAAGTGCAGAACATGCGGAACAGGGAGTTATCCCAGTGTGACTCCGTGTTCCTGAGAGAAGCTCAGTCTCTTGTTGTAAACACAGTGGAAAAGATCGTGTTGACATAGCCGGGAAATGGTTTGTATCACACGGCTGGGAAACCCAGCAGAGCCCAACACACTCAGGCAGAGAGTTGTGGGGAGGAAAATGCCAAATGGAAGACAGCGGTGAGAGGATTTGAAAAAATAAGCTGCACAGAAAGTTGAAATCAATTCGAATTATATTTTTAAGCATATTTTTTCCTTCTGAATACTTTCCAGAATGGGATATGGTTGAGATATTGGCTTAGAACACCTTCCAAGGAAGCTTTTATGCCCTGAACAAGTGAAGGTGCTTTAATGCTTCTCACTCGCTTCTTGGCATAGTGCTCCTTCTAGTATAAATTATACAGAATTGTGTGCCACTGATGGCGTCCATCCATGGAAACAGGCTCTGAACAAGGTGCCTTGTTCCTGGACACACACATCTTTGCAAGCATGACCCTTGGTGTCAAAAGAAGAGCTTTGTCTCAGGCTCTGTCCCCTTTACTCACTCAGCTGTGGGCAAGATGCACCAGGGAGAGAAGGTGGTGGATGGAGGTCCCCATGCATGGGCTGAAGCAAACTCAGGGCAGGTGGTTTAGGACAATCCCAGCAGTGAAATATCTATTAGGAATAGTCCTATTTGGAAGCAGTAGTTCAACAGCCTCCCCAAACCTGCCTTCCTTGGGTGGACAAACTTCCCAAACGCACTTTGGGGGTACCCTTGGCCATTTTACAACAGACCCTCTGAAGTCAGAGGGGCAGTCAACCTCAGCCGTTAGAGGTAAATTGCAATAACCCATATTTAGAGGGAAAATAGTGATTATGGAAAACACATGCAAACTGCATGACAACCACTGTGCTTAGAGCATTTCCTTCTGAAGACGAGACAGAACAGGGCTGTAAACAAAGAAATGAAGCTCGGGAATGCAAAGAGGTCACAAGAAAGGAGAGGGGGAGGGGTGCAGCAGGGGTCTAAGGCTGTGCAGCTGAGGGTTTATTCACAGCATCTGTCCAGAGGTACCCCTGAGTGTTTTGTACAGAGAGCAGACGTATCTGGTTGAGCAGGCAGCAGCCCCTCCAAACCAACCTGCCCCAGCACCGGGTGTGCTCCGTGCTCGCTGACTCCTCTCCATCGGCAGCTCCCACAGGGTTTTGTCTTGTCAGAGGCAGGATAAGCTCCTGAGGGCACATGCTGTACACGCCTGCCGACACACTCCTCCATATGTCCCCACGTTGCTGTAGACAGGCGACCTCTCTCCTGGTGGGGGTGTCCCCGAAGCTCAGTGTGTTCGACAGATGCAGGAGGAGCACAGCCAGCCTCCAAATCCCTTAATGCACCATTTCTCGTGGCTGGAGAGCACCTTCTGTATTTTGAGTAAATGGTGGCACCACGGGCTGGGAGGTTTCAGGCTGCACAAATCTTTCTCTTTACAAGAAACAAAGAGCTTGAAGTGATCTCTTATTTTTACCTTTTCTGCCTTTCAGAGACTAAAAGAAGCATGCCACTGTTAATAATAACAATAACAATAATACTGAATAAATCTCACTTGGAGCCTACTTTGGTATGCAAATGATTCCTCCTTATTTGCATCTTTCCAAAGATGCATGCAGATATGAAACCAGATCTATTTCTTAACAGTCGCATCAAGTTGGCACGTGAAGACTTCCAAGATAATTACATGGTATTCGGGAATACAGCTCCTCAGTGAGGACTTGCAGGCATTAAAGTGTAATAAAACTGATACACAGCCAGTTCATCTATAGCCTGCAAGCCCCTGCAGCCCACTGCAAAAAAAAATCCAGCAGTATATATCTGCACCTTTCAACCCTCTGATATCTGATCCTGAAGGTCAAACCAGGCTTGGTGGGGGAAAAAAAATAATAAAACAAGATGGATTTTAGGCTAACACGAGTGGTTTGGGTCCCTGACACATGCAAGACTAATGCAATTCTGCCCCATTCCCAATCCCCTGGCCCAAAACCCTTTCTCTGCTCCTAATCACGCACCAGGAGGGAACTCAGCCCAAGAGGAGGCGATGACAGCTGCCAAGCGCCCCAGCCAGCTGGAGAGAGGCTGAGGATGGAGCAGGGCTGTCTGGGCTGGGCCCTGGGGAGGTGCCCCACCACCTCCCAGCATCCCTGGATCCTGATGCAGCCGTTCTGCTCCAGATACGCCCAGGGCCAGACCCCAGCTGAGAGAGATGGAGCGACACACATTTTGCCAGCGGGGTTTGCCCCTTGCGCATGGCGGTTTCGGCAGCGGGGCAGTGATGCAGGACTGGAGCTGCTTCTCAGCCCCTCGCCCACCCTGCTGAGCCTGACGTGGGGAGCATCTCCCCCTCACCTAGATGCACATTCCCAAGACCGATCTTAACAGATTTCCCACATCTTTGCTGCAAGGCTCGTGGTCAGGGCTGGCAGGCAGCAGCTGTTCAGCCGGATTCCCCAGAGCTGCTCTGCAGTGGTCCCTTTTCTCAGAGTCTACATTTTCAGGTACAAGAGTTTGCACTGCCAAGAGCCTCTGGTGCAGGTACGGGGAAAAAAAGACACACCAATGGTCACCAAACCTTTGCACACCATTCAAACAACCCAAAAATACACTGCAAACTCTGCACAAGAGCATATTTACCAGCAAGGGCAGAGTGGTGAGAGGTTGCTGTTGCTTTCCCCCTTCCTTTAACATCACTGTGTTGTGTATGCTCCAGGTTCTTAAAGAAGAAGGGGGAAAGCCTTATATTATGGGTTTTGCCCCATATTATGGCTGCACCCAGCCCTATGTGTGCCCACAGAGCACAACAGCACAGCATATGCACGCTGTGTAGTTTGCAGACACACAGAGAGCCCCATGGTGTCTTAGAGGCAGCCAGGAAATATTTCCTCCTCGGAAGAAATGTATTTTTGCTGGTTTTAATTTTCAGAGCTTCCCAGGGGGGAAATAGAATAGATACTTTTCAATGAGAAACTGAAGCCTGAACAATCTGCGGTTTCGCATTTAGCTGGGTGGAAAGAGGGTGAAGAAACATCCACCTCCAAACGCTTTCATAAAACCATCTCAGGCAATCACCCCTTTTTCACGGGAAAAAGCCTGTGAAATAAAACCATCACCAGCCCGAAGCGATACTGCAGCCCCATACGGTCAGAACATGATGGTTTATACTCTAAAGATTGAAAAGACAGGGTCTTTCCTTGAGAAAAAGCAGTGCATGGGATGAGCAGGGCACTCAGCTTATTGTGTTCAAAATTAAAGGTAGCTATAGGTCTTCCATTCCTTCCTTCCTTCCTTCCTTCCCTCCTTCCCACCCTTTCTCCCATTCCAGCATTCATTTTTCACTACCATATAAATGGGCAGTTTCTCTTCTGGGATAAATAAGTGCAGAGTTAGGGAGCGTGACTTGTACTTGTGGAAAGGTATGGAAGAAATCAGGGGGATTTGGGGGATGATCATTTTACTTTGAGACCAACTAAGGAAAGGCTGGGACATTGATCCATAGGCACGGTGGCAGCAGCACATCCTGATCTGCAGAGGAAAGCCGATGTTCCCTTCCCAGACATTGGCACGGGGGCCCTGTGGTGAAACCAGTCACATCACTGGATCCAGGAGGGGTGGATTCAGCTCACAATTCCCACAGATTTAGACAGCCATGGGGATGGGCACAGAATCCACCTGGGAACAGGGCAAAGGGGTTTTAAGCAGCAGCATTTTGTGTCAATGGGTCAGGTTTTAACAGAGGGAGCTCACACTTCAGTGATTAAGATGCAGCAGAAGAGGATGTGAGCATTGAGAGGAGCCAGTGCCTCATTTTCTTACAGTCCAGAGTGAACTTCATCTTCACACACCCTTTGGTGGTGGGTGAGTCTGTGGTAACGTTGGTGTCCTGAGGGCCACCTCTTGACTCCACTGAAGTCCAAGATTTGCTGCATTTCATTTGCTGAAGCCAAGCAGGAGCTAGAGTTGGCCCCAGATGTCCCAATATCCTGAACCCTACATCCTTGGCCATCTCTGAAACTCAACCTCCACCTGAAACTGAGAACACAGAGTCCAGAAAACTTCAAAATTTGTATCTTCCTCTTTCCTTAAGGAAGCCAGAGGCCATCCAACATCTTGAAGTGGAAATTACTAAACGTGGTATTTCCAGCCACCACAAAATCCAGCCACTAAAGGGGTCCCCCAAGAAAACCCAGTCTGCCAAGCTTTCCACCCTGAATGAGGGGGGAAAAAAAAAAAAAAAGAAAATCAGAAAAAAGGACTTGGCAATCAGGGAGTATTCAAAGAGAACATACATCCATGAAGATTCCCCGTGCTCGCTCCTGCAGACCACACATTTGTGTTTCAACATGCTGGAGTGAAACTGGGGTGAAACTGGAGCCCTGTGGTCCCAGGGGGCACGAGCAGCCCTAGGGTGAGCACACACGTGGGCTCCCTCCCCAGCCAGTGCCAGTGCAGTGGAAGCTCATTAGAATGGACCGAGCGACGTGCCAGCTGCAAATGCAAAGGCAGGTCTTTTCAAATAAGCCCCATTAGTTCCACATGTGCGTTAGATAGATAATTTTTTCTCTTTTTTGTTACGTAACATGAAACCAATAATTATGGAAATGACTGTGAGGATCCAGATACTCTCCACAAGGAAAAGACGGAGCTCAGAGAGCAAACAATACCAGAGGCTTTGCAGGGATTTTTCCTCCCCTAATGCATCCATCCTTAGTAAACTGCTCATGCAGAGCCCTACCCAGCAGACCAAAGGAAAGGAATTGGCTCTGGGAGCATCAGTTCCCAGGAGCTACACAGCGCCTTCAGCTAGAGGATTAAAAACTCTGCTATGCAGTCACATACCCGACCCTGAGGCCACACAGGCAAATGACTCTCTCCTCACCCCCAAAAAATGTGGAGAATGTGCTGGAAAGAGTGCCAGATCTGGTGGTTTCCTTCACTGCTTGTAGCTAGTTTGCTGTAAATTTCCCAACTGGGGATCAAATCTGGAGGAGACACACATCACAACCAGAATTGTTCAGGAAAGTATTTCTGCATCAATCTGTTTATAACAAAGAGCAGATATCTATTCACACCCAAACTGAGTTATTTCCTCTCAAGCTCTCTCTCATCCCACCATCCCTGCTCACACTCGTCTGACAAGCAGGGCACAAACCTGTGTGCAGCAAAGCTGGGCACACGGGGAGAAAGAAAGAGGAACACACACATTTGTAGTGGAAATACAGCTATCAAAACAACATTATACAATTAGGAAAGAAAAAATTTAAAAATAGAAAAGATTATGTAAACCGCTGTCCCTGTCTGGTCAGCACAAATCTCATGTGGGCTTAGGTCAGTCCACTTGACACAGCTAGAAGTGATTGTCTGTGTTAACCATTAGTAGCTCCCAGTTCAAAGTTCCCTCCTAGCTGACTATGTCCCCTGCCTGTACTCCTTGTGCCTGGCTCAAATAACATGCAGGAAATGTTTCCCACCCCTGACCATGCCCATGATGGAGAGCTCAGCATTTCAACAGGGAATGAGACACTGAACAACAGCTTCCAGCCTGGATGTTCCTGGATGCTCTGCCCCAGAACTGAGTACCCTCACAGGGTACTCACAGGTTGTCTGACTATAGCAAACAAAACAAAAAAGCAGGCCTTTTTGTTCCTAGTGTGGTGGTCAGGAGGTGTACTGGGCAGGCAATGAAGCTTTGTAGTGCCTGGAATAAAACTCCAGCCCCTACCCTGGAGAAGTCCTGTGTTGCAACCACAGGACAAGGAAGGGTGGATGGCTCTAACAGGTAAAGTTGTGACCCTATTCAGAGCCACAGCAGTGGCATAATTTTCAACCTGTGGAAGCACCTGGAGGACTTTCTACCTCCCTTCTCATTCTCTGCATGGAAATCCTCATTTTTTAAGGTGAAAGAGTGTAATTTGGCAGTCACTGAAGGAGGGAAGACTGGCTTCTTAAAACCTCCCAGCTACCTTTGTCCCAAGATGAGACCCCACAGAGGTGTCACCAGGATGGGGGTACACATAAGCAACGTGGTTGTTCCCACCTTTCTGCAGGAAACACATGAGGTATTTGAGGCTGACAGTTCTTTCTGTGTGGGCATACCAGGCCACCACATTTTATTTAGAGTTAAGGACTTCTGGAAAGGCCCTTCTGGTGGCAGAGTAAATGCTGAACTGTTTGTTTCCCTTGGAGAACAGAAGCAGAGCAGACAAAAGACAATCTGTGTCCCCAGTAGGGCAAGGGTTGTGTGGGCTGGTGAATGGAAAGGAGCATTTGGGTACCACAGACGCACTGAATGATGCTCACAGCACCTCTTTACCCCATCTCCTCCACCTGGGAGAACTGCTGAGGCTCAAAAGTCATGTCCCATCAAAGCTTCCAGTTTCTACAAGAGATCTCTTCCAACTTCTTGCAAGGCAAGACACAAACCCCAAGAGACTTCAAGAGTAACTATTTCCCTTCTTTGGCTGTGCAGGGGGGAAGGTGTTTTGGTGACTGGTACGTCCAATCCCTCCATGCTCTAACTAGTCCCCCACTGCCGTGCTTGGGCACCTGGAGGCAAATTTATGTGATTCAGGCACCTTTCTGTGTAAATCAGTGGAAATACTTAGAGCAGCATAAAAATAATGCAATGAGATAAGAAGTTGAAATTAAGACATTAGGGATTTTGTCATGGACAGCAGGGACTAAGAGGGCCAGCAATGTGCAGGTGTGCGTAGTTTTAACCCATTTCTCTCTTTCTAGAATGGATCTCACCTCTTCCCAGCTCACAGAAACTATTTGGCATAAAGAACTCCTTCCATCTTCCCACAGATTTGTGCTAACAGAGCAAATCCAGTGCACTGCTAATAGTGAAGACTAAAACCACTGGAGCTGAGCAAGGCCCCCAGCAGAGGCAGTAGCTGAGGAATCAGTCTAAGGCTCTGTAATCCTGGCAAAAACAGTTTAAAAACACACTTTATCTAGCCAGTGTGCCTTAGAGCTATGCAGAGAATTGTTTCATGCAGCCCTTTTATGAAGAGCAGAGACGGATAGCAGTAGTCACCAAAATAATTCATGGGGTTTTTAGCAGCTTCTATTACTCACTACTGGATGGACTGCAATGTTCACTGTTTCATTCTGTCTGCCAAATCCTCCTCCTCTAAAGCAAATAACTAACAAGGATGCGTCCCAGCTTCAGAGATGTTTGGCCCATGCAATTAAAATCCTTCTAGCCTCCAACAGTCTTGCATGTTTATAGTCCAGCAGCTACTATACTGAGATTTTCCCATCATTATGCAGGACATCCTGCACAGTCCTCCAAGAACTGAATCTGGCTTAGTGGAGAACATCCATCAGATCAGGGAGACTTCAAGAACAGGAGAAGCGTTCCAGTCTGGCACAATCTGAGCAAATCTCAGCTGGGGCTGAGCTCTAGGCTGGTTCTCAGGCACTGCTGCAAGGAACACAGCTGAGAGCATGAGAAGAGTCCACCCTGTGAAACCAGATTTGCTGAATCCATCCACAGGACAGAGAAATAAAATCATTAGTGAACCTCAGTTGTTTTAGATGCTGAAATAAAAGCTCAATAAAGAGGTGTGTTCCAGTAGGAGCTGAATCACTGCACGTGGAGAAGTGCAACCTATTATTTCATACAGCAATGGCACAGACACTGAGTTTGTTTATCCAGATCTCTGCTTTGCCCTGATTCTCTGGCTTCTCATCTCAAAGGTTTCTTGCTTAGCTTAAGCATTTCTGGGTAAATTATTTCCCAGCTTTTGATGTCAAATGTAGCTTTTCTTGTTCATTATAAACCAATGCAGTGATCTGCTCTTATTTGTGTGCTGACTTTGCTGCTTGGTCAACTTTCCAGCAGGAGCAGAATAAACCCCAGAGAGCACTTCACAATAACCAAGTTATTGTTAGGTTGAAAAACTGATCTTTTTGGGGCCATGTTTTTTTTTTGTTTGTTTGTTTTTTGTTTTTTGGGAGGGTGAGGAGATTACTTTTGCCAAACTCTGACTTTAATAACACTTAGATGTTGACTGAATCAAATCCCCTCAGACAGTCCTGCCATCTGTTTTCCCCAATACTGAATTATTTCAATTCATTTCATCTGGACCCTGGCCTGCCTTTCATTTTTGCCAGGAGGAGCAGTGTATTCCCTGGAGCTGTTGACACCCCGGAGAGATGCCTTCTCCTGTAGTTCATGCAGAACCTCCACAGAGAAGCCACAAGCCCAGGGGACTACATGTTGAACTGAAAACACCCTCTGGTTTGGAGGATGGATACACGACCTGTGCCAGAAGCATCAGTTTAAAAATCCTCATGAAGAAGAGCTCATTCCTGCTTCTCCTGAGACAAAATGGGGACTGGGATTGCAGCAGATTCCCACCTAAATCAGAATCCAGCTTTGGGTCTAGATGGCTGTGGGTACCCCAGCCAGGATTTGAACTTATCCAGTGTTTTTATGAGGAAGAATGAGACCTCAATAATTGGCGACCGCCTGACAGGAGGAGGGAGGAGGCTCCATCTCCTCCGCTCTTCAGTGCCAGCTCTCCCGCTCACACCATCCCCGCTTGCACATCAGCTTTTAATATTTAATTGCAGCTTTGCCAAGGGACTTTGCCTCCTGTCTTGTAAAGAAGGGGGAGAGAAAGGAGTCAGAAGTGTGGTGCTGGAGAGCCCCGAGGAGACTATCAAATGGCAGCTCTGGGGCGGAGGGAAGCGCTGTAGCATGTAAGTGATTTTACACAAAAACCCTCCCAGATCACAGAAGATGGAATGAATTAATATCAGAAAAATCCTGTAAACCCTTAGCGACTGGGGGATGCTGTGCTGGTTGTGGGAACTGTTCAGGGTGGGCTGAGGAGAGTGCTTCCATCAACTGCCTGTGCTGTGTTTAAGAAGAAGGACAGACAGGGAACACTTCCCTCTTAACAGGCTCATTTTGCCACTGAGTAAATCCCTCGAGGGCTCTTAACCTGGAATTGTTTAATGTTCGACAGCACCACAAAAATGGGAAACAATCCCCTAATGGTGGGAGGTGGGAGCCTGTGATCTAACAAATCTGTCTCCTATCTAACATAGTGGGAAATTATTTGGAAAATAAAAATTAACAAAAAAAGAAAAATTTAAAAAAAGGGGGGAAATTTTTAAAGCAACTACTAAGAAATGTATCTCCCTCCCTCTGGACTTGCTTAAGGCATGAGAAGGGAGGCAGAGATTCACAGACTGCTGAACCCCCCCCCCAAATCTGCCACTCTTGAGTGCATCTGGAAGCGGACACCCAAACACAAGTGACTCTGAACTGGTCTTAGAGTCTAATATTCAGGCCAGCACCACAGAAATTGCTGATCAAACATATTTTACAAGCTATGTGGCTTTTAAAACTAATACTTTGAAAATGTAAATACAAGTATTTAATAATCCTGCAGTTCAAATGTCTGTGTCAGTAATTAAAAGGCAATTACATATGACTTGTAGGTCCCCAGAGTTCTGTCTAAATTCAGAAAATGAACCCCAGATGACCTAATGTACTTCCAAGTGTCAGATCAGCCACTGCAAATACAATGCCTGAGACTTCTGCTGCACATTTCTGAAGTCTGGAAAACAAGAACATTTTTGGCAGAAGAGGCCAAGGAGTGCTTATATCTCCAGTAACTGCCTGAATCTAGAGTTGGTTCAGGTCTATGCAACATTGGAAACATCAGAAAACTTTAACTAATCATGAATATACGAAATTCCACCAAATAATTTTTTTAATTATTTGAAGCTAATTGTTTTTCACGTCCTTTCCCTCTCACTGTCACAGGGATGAACCTGGTGATCTAAGAGAACAAGATAAGTGGTAGACTGAGTGGATAAAAACCATTCCCTGCATTGGGAAGGATTTAATTTAACTTGTGTCTTCTTTAACCCCATTTTATTATTTCAGAAGTGAAGTGGTGAAGGTTGCAGATGTATCAGTGAAGGCAGCATTTGTTCCACAGCTTTTTACTGATGCACTGGTCTCACAAGTGGAGATGGACACACCAACCGTTGGCTTCTCTCCCCTGAATCTCCACATCCAGCACCGTAACCTTTGCTCTCCTGTTTCAGTGCCAGCAGAGAGAAAACATGGAAAAAGCTGAGAAGCTGAGGCCAGCTCAGTCCTTTCCTTCTCTGTGCCATTCCCCAAGGAACAACCCAGCGCACAGAGCAATTCTTCTGAGGAAAGCTGTGTCTGTCTCTGAACTGGTTGCCAGGTGGGTGGTTAGTCTGTAGTTGCAGTTCACTTCAGATCTGAGGGGCTCCAGGGTGGACTGTCCCTCTCCCACCTCCATTCACAAATAATTCTCACTCAGATAAGGTCTTTCCCAAGCACAGCATCCCAAATTGTCAGGTCTTAAGTGAGAGGTGGATATTTTCTGCAACAAGTGCTCTTAGCTGTTACATATTTCCAATGTCTTGGAAGACATGATTTAAAAGCCAGACACACTCAGCAAACTTCACTAAATACAGCGACACAGAGGAATTCACCCTCGACCCCAATGACTGGAGCATTCCCAGGTGGACAATTTAAGCTTTTAATCTTGATGGTCTGTAAGGTGCCACAAGGGAAAGGAGCAAATGCTGGAGAGATAAGCTGATGACGAAACAAGAGGGGTATGGGCATCTTACCCCCTCCTGGTTTCTCTCAGCTGTCTCTAACCAAAATGCTCCAGGGAGAGTCACATTTCAGCCCAAACCCCTTAAGGGCTAATTTCTCTTCTGGCTACAACCCATGACTGAGATCAGAGCACAATGCTGCCAAGCGTGAGACAAGATTAGGAACAGAACCCGAAGTACCTCTCCCTCAACATAAGAGTGACAGAGCAGCTGTCAAGTCTGTCTCTTGAACATCCCTGTGGGACAGTTTAGTTCCAAGTATCCTGAACTTGGTTAGTTTTCACTGTAAATAGCCATCTATCTGACAGAGTATTTGGAGAAAGCTGAGAGTGCACTCCCCACAGCAAGGAAGAGAAGGCAGGTGGTTTCTTCTGCAGAGGTCTCACTCATCACTAGTGTTGTATCAGGTCAGGTACTGGTTTGGTGAATTACTTTATATTGGGCCAAAGCGGAATAAATTGACCTTCTGGACAGCCTGACTTCAGCTCCAAGCTACATATCAACAAAGGGCAGTAATACACCTCTTTCAGGCAATATAACCCTGCAGCACATCCTCCACCAGTGGGGAGACACGGTGCTCCAGGGACACAACTCCATGGAGCTTGGGAGGAGAGGGCTCACATGGATCTAGCAGTACTACACTGACATAAAAACAGTCCACTTTAGGGGATTTCTCATCTCTCTCACTCTTCAAGACTGCCTTTGGAGTCTGTTGGGTTTGATATTTTCCAGAGGATAGGGGAAGGCAGAATGAGCCTGTCCACAATATGAAAAAATACATCCAGACTAAAAAAAGATTGAAGTGCCACATCCTGTCTTCTCTGCAGGTACCAGAGCATCCTGGACTGTGAAAGAAACATGACTAAGCAAGAACATCCCAAGGTGAGAGCCAGGGGCTCAGACCAGGTGGGACAGGTTTTTCTGGCAACAAAATGTTCCAGTTCTTGACAATGAGAGACAAACAAAAAAGCAGCATTCTTTTTGCAATACCCTGTGCTGTTCTGAGGACACCCCAAGCCAGCTTAGATCCAATTGCCTTTTAGCATGTCCAGATGAACTCACACATATAACATGCTACAGGATGGGATGGAGAATTCATATATAACATTCAGGTTGCTGTGGAGTGAGTGCATTGTACAGGTAAAGACCATCAAGTGGTGTAGGACTTGGCAGAGGATTTAGTACTGGTCAGAAAGTGAGGGAAGGATCCCCCCTGAGGTAAAGGCACACAAAGCCATTAAGGCACCCACTGGGATGGCAGGGATGACATTGAGGCATCTCTGCCCTCCTGCACCACCAGGAGGTTGACGTGCGTTTCAAATGACACCTACCAAAGAAGGAAAGTGTTGGTGCCATTCTTACCCCAGGGTGCAGAAGTCACTTTCTTGGTGCTTTTGACTGTAACGGGACTTAGACATCAAGTGCACAAGTAGATTTTGCTCACAGCTACATTTAGATGTCTATTTCAGAATCTTACACAGAATTTCCCCCTAACTAGAAGCTGTTACTACTGTTGTCATATCATGGCCAAGGTGCATTTCCCACCTACCAGTCTCCCTTGTATCTCATTAAAAAAACAAAACAAAAACAAAACAAAAAACCAAACAACCAAACAAAAATAATAAAAAAACAAACAAACAAACAAACAAAACCCCCAGAATCTGAATTTTTTTATTTTTAGTCCAGGTTTCTAAGAAGAAACTGGAGGTTTCTTATGAAACAATAGATAGAGAGGGGGTTTTCTGGCTGAAAATACCGTTTCATAGAATAGGAGGATGGAGATGGGGGAAAAAAAAATGATCCAAGAGGGAAGACAGACATTCATCATATTTTTTCTACTCCAAGGCTTCCTTGCATGGTCATGGACAAATGAGGAGGACACACTCAAAACAGGCAAGACAGAAAAAAAAAAAAAAGGGCTAGAGTTTAGACTGTGTCCCTGACATTTACTCAGAGAACATAAAGCAGAAAGTGATGGGATTACACTTTCATTCCAAAAAGTAAGATCAGTAGATGTGATGCATGAAGTAGAAGAGTGGGAAATAAAAGTTTTGCATGATTGTTATTGAAGTTATATGAAAACTTATTCCCATGGGTGCTTGGGTTTGGGGTGTTTTTCAGCTCATGGAGAGAAGATATCCATCTCAGACTAATGCCATTCCAATGAGGAAAAACTATGCCTTATGTCCAAGTCATCCCAGCAATATGTGCTCAAACAAGTCCATGGAAGGTCTTCCCATCCCTAAAACCGGTGCCCCAACAAGGAATCTCAAAGGACTCCTGGCCAGCTCTGACACTCCTAAAGTTGCTCCACTCTGTAAGAGTTTCCGTTGTGCTCCACTGAAGACACCACCTCCCAAAGGCATTTTGAGGAAGAGGGAGGCTGATGTCAGCACCATGACAACCATCCAGCCCCTGAGCATGGAGACCAAACCCCGTAAAGACCCATCCTTCCTTTCCTCTCTTCAGAGCATCCAGAGGAAGGCAGAGTGGAGTCCTGCCACCATCAAATGGAAGGAGTCTGCTGCGAAGGTTAGTAGGTGTTCTTCTTCAAAAGCTCCTGGAAATATATTTCATTTGGGTGTCATCCTTATAAGTGTTTGGGCTTCATGGTGGTGCTCCATCCATTGATCCCCAAGCTTGGGAAATTGTAGCAATAAGCACACAATATTTAGAATGGTAAAAGTATTGTCAGAAAATGACTTGTGAGGAAGATGAAAAAGCTAACTTAAATGCCTTACAAAATGGATTCCTTGTTCTTTTTCTGCAAAGTCACTGTTCTTCTTC
>JAWWEU010000081.1:4156462-4197165 GCA_035583155.1 Acropternis orthonyx | reverse complement strand
GATGTGATGTCACGTGGTGTTGGCAAGGAAACCACATCACATGTTGAACTGCAGCCTGGTTGATGTGTAGCATCCTCTCCAGAGACTGATACCTGCAGACTCACAGGGAAAGAGAGGGGCAGCAGCCATCCAAAACACCCCTGCAAAACTCCAGGAGAGATTTTCAGGAGAAGTGCACCAAAAAACTTAAGTATCTCAGTATATAAAGGGGGCTTATAAAAAAGAGGGAGAGTGACTTTTTACATGCACAGATAGTGATAGGGAAAAGGAGAATGATTTTAAACTAAAAGAAGAGAGATTTAGATTAGAAGGTAGGAAGAAATTCTTTACTTGGTGGGTAATGAGGCACTGGAATAGGTTGCCCAGAGAAGTTGTGGATGTCCCATCCCTGGAAGTGCTCAAGGCCAGGTTGGCTAGGACTCTGAGCAACCTGGTCTAGTGGAAGGTGTCCCTGCACATAGCAGGGGTTGGAACAAGATGATCTTTAAGGTCCCTTCCAAATCAAACCATTCTGTGTTTCTATGGAACTCAAAAATCAGTAGCAGTGAGTTGCTTGGCCCCTTGGAGCAAAGAGCACGGAGCCCAGTGGGGACAGGGGCTGTGCTTCATCTACTCATCACAGCACTGCTGAGGTCGCTATGTGACCAATGACCCCAGCTGAGATGGAGATGAGTTTTTGCCTGCGCAAGAACTGTGCAAACACATTGCAGAGAGGGTGACAGACCTTGGCCAAGAATCCTTACCCTGTGTTTCTGATGGTGTATTGGGGCACAGGAAGGCTAAGACTGTTTCTGTGCTGGCAGATAAAACACAGATTTTGCCCCAAGACCATCTGGTCCAGCGCAGCTCCCAGCAGTGCATCTCTCTCTGCCACTGCTGCCCCAGGCAGTCTGGAACTGGGAGCTGTGGACCGTGGGCATGTCCTGGGAGGGTATGAGCAGAGTGGGACCAAGCATAGGGCTGTTGCAGCTCTCACCCTACGTTTTGTGATTCTACGAACTCCTGAGTGAGTGTTTTATCTCAGGTGATGGGGACTTCTGGTACTGGCACAGCCAACCCACACCTTTCATCGCCACAGGGTGACTCCAACATAGGCTCTCTGAAGGTGTCAGAAAAGTAAAGCAAAGAGAGAACAACTGGGCCTGATTCAATATTTCTGGGTACCTTAGTTGTATTGCTATTCCTGTCTGCTAAAGGTGGACTGTTAAAATAAGCCCCAGAGCCTTTACTTATGTTTGTATTTGTTACTGAGCACAGCCAGGCAGGGTCCCCAGCTCTGACACACAGTTGTACCCACCATTAATACACTAAAAATAGTACCCATTACCGAGCTGAGCTTTGAGGGCATCAACAGCCTGCTGGGCCTGAGTGCTTTATTATTGTCCCTCTCCAAACACTTCCCAGAGCAGCTATCTGTGACACAACATGGCTACAGAGGGGCTGCAAGGGTGGGGGGCAATTCCCAGTTTGCCATAAAGCAGGTAGTTTGGTCGTCCTTCTTTCAGTCACTTTCCTAAAGTATTTTTTTTCCTTCTTGGTTCTAAAGTATCAGAACTGATGGAGAAATAGGGAACCAGAAAATGTAGTTAATACCTGTCACCCTTCCAGCTTTCCCCTTAAAACTTTGGCTGTGGCCAGAGGTGACAGGGGCCTGGCTGTGTGGATCACAGCCCGAGGACATGACAGTGAGTCAGGGAAATGCCTCTTCCCCATGGCACCAGTGCCTGGAAGCATCACCCGTCCTGTACCAGGTTACACCAGGGGTATTTTGAATGAATAAGTTCTGAAAATAAGCCAGGGCCCCAGCCTTTCCCAGCCTCTGTGCAGGACTGCTAGAACTCATGATTGACTCAGCCTGATGGAAGAGCGATTTCACTCTTCCCTAAAAATAGACCAAGTGGTTCATCCTCTCAACATAGCCCAGCACTCAGCGATAAAACCGGCTGCCAGGGACCACTGGGAGGCAGTGAAGGGGACCGAGGGTGTGGGGAGTGTAGCAGGACTCCTCGTAGGATACACTAAGGGCTGCCTGGCTGAGAGTTTCACATAGATTCGCACACTGGGGCTGTCTGCAGCGTGACACGGCTGTTGGGACTACAGACACCTCCCCGTAAGTAATTTTGGGGCAGACTAAAGTGGAATGAAGTGTTGCGTGAATGCAAACATCAGACTGATCCTAAAATGCAGGGCAAATGAGGATGCTTACTGCTATGAAAGAGATGTTGCAGCTGTTGGAAAGCAGTGGGTTTTATTCTGTTGGCCCAAAGCTTGGTAAATCCTGCTCTCTGCTGCAGAAGATGTGTTACATGGATGGTGGCTTTGGTCTGGTTCAACACCATCATCTGGGGCAGTTGGGCATGTTCTAGGCAGAAGCAGAGCATTGTACCTGTGTGTTTTTCTCCTGTCCTGAAATATTGAAGATCACAGCTTTGAGGCTTAAATTCATGGGGACAGGTATCAATGTCTACTCTTTCCCTCAAAATATACTGTTATTTACCATGCCTCTGGTCACTGTGACAACAAAGAGGGGAAAGAATCTGTATGGGATTCTGTTGAGCCAGAAGGATGCTGGGGGTGGAGGAGACATCTGACCAAACCATGTTCTGGACTGGTAGTGGGCAGGCAGCAAAATGTGGACAGTTCAGAAGGAAACGAGCTTTGCTTCATCTTACATCCCTAGGGAAGAGGAGGCAGGGAAGGATTAGTTAGGAAGGGAATTGTTTTCCCTCCTTCTTCAATCCCCATCTCCAGGGAGGACTGAGAAACATGTTTGCGACCCTGAGCCAAACAACGGGCTTCAGGAACCTGTTGGGTCGGCAGCATTAATATGGCCATACCATTCCCTGTTGGTGTTCACATGCATGGAAGGTCACTCCAAAAACCTGCATCACTCTGTAAGATGGAGCAGGAATCTACCCATGTGTGTGTGTGTGTCTTATGCCTGATTATCCATTTGCCAAAACCTTTTGGCTCTAAGGTCTGTGTTGTGGTCAGCAGGACAGCCAGGACTGCAGGTCCAGCCCTTCAGTCACTGTGGGAAGGGCTTGACCTGACCTGATATTTGTTCTCTGGTCATATATTTTTTCTGCTCATGCACTGAATCTCCTGAGATTCACATCCTGCTCATGGCTATGAGAATAACAGAAATTCCCTCCAAGACTCCAGCTTTCACCTCACCTTTTTCTCAAAAATTTGTGAAGTAACTGCAGATTTTTATGAGAAAATATGGATTTAGGGAAGGGGAGGTGGAGTTGTCTTTCTTTCCCTATGCCTCACATACCAATACCACTTTGTGAGAAGAGGCAAAATATGAAAACATGTGTTCTTGTCCAGGCAAAGTGGTAGATGGCTCACTAATGGCAGTGAAGGGATCCAACATGGGTGGAAATTTGTAAGAAAATCCTACAAAGGCTGTTTTTAGCCCTTGAATAGCTGCAGCATTTTGCAGGACACAAAAGCTTCCTTTTGGGGGAACCAGGCAAGGATGCCCTAACCCTGGTACTAGGAGGGTGAAAATCCCTCTTCAGCGCCAGCACAAGTCCCAAGTCTGGGTCTGAACACCATAGCAAGAATCTCTGCATTAAATACTGTATCTTACTGGTGTCTTACTCTTTTAAGCCAACCATTTCTCTCCTCTCCCATATTCTCACTGGCAATTTGCCTTATTCAGAAACAAACAGAAATTCCTGGGAATCTCAATAGCTGCAAGTGGGTTGGGGTTTTCTCTTTAAAGGATACTGCTAAATTGGTTTTGGGTGTGACTGTTCCTTCCAAAAGAGTATTAAGTTTTCTTGGCTGCCAGTGATAAAGGGCTGAGAGTGGCATGGAAACACCGGGATAAGAATAGAAAGCCAAGGGCAGGGCCTCGCAGCTCCTCAGAGTGCCTGGTATCCCTGCAATGCCCCCACGTAAACACCATGGCATGGCAAAGAAATGCTTAAAGATGCACTCCACAGCCCTGATCCCGGCTGTGCCCTGCATCCCAGGAAGGATGTGAGGCCAGTGATGCTCAAAAGGCTCATGCCTGCACACACATTCCCAAGGTATCTCCTCGGAGTGGTTAGAGAGGGCTTCCCTTAAAAGGTCTGGTATTTGTGGCATGTCAAGAAGCCCTCTCCCCAGGCAGAGATTATTCCAGTGGGAAGCTTGGTGTTGCTTTCCCTGGGGATGGGGATTTTAGAGGGAGGGAAGCTGCTCTGTTGTGAATGGTCATCCTGAATTGCAGTCTGCGAGGGGTGAGATGCTGCTCTGCGGGAGGAGGTGGAGCAGAGTAAAGATACTGGAAAAGGGGTTAGGGGTAAAAGGAGTCCTGCTGATGGGACAGGTGAACTGGAGTAACAGGGAAATAAACCCAGCTCTCACTGGATGTCAAGCAAGGGTGTTTATCACCACTTCAGTGAGAAAAACCCTCTGTAAATAACAGATAAAGAGTCACTGGAGAGTACGAGAACAGTGTCCGCGTGAGCGGGGAGTGATACGCGCGTGTCAAAGGGCAGTGACACAGGGCCCAGGGAGAGAGTAATTAAACATCCACTCAGCCTTTATTAACCCTTTATTAACTTAGCAGAGGAACATGGAGGATGAAGCAATGCCCAGCAGACAGTCAGGTCTGCACTCACCTTCTCTAGACGCTTGGTACCCAGCAAGTGAGGTGATGGGGTGATGCTGGAGCCCTCCCTAAGCAAAGACAACCCCACAGCAGTTGGCCCACTCGGGAAGGCCATGTCCCCAAAGAGCAATGCCACTTGCAGCTGTCTCTCAGCAGAGCTTCTTGGCATTTTTATGGTGCCAGGAATAGAGTCCTCCACATTCCTGGATTTTTGCAAAGCCCAGAAATAGCCCAGAGCTGCCTTGGGGCAGATACTCAGCTCTGCCTGAGGCTAAATTTTCCCAGCTCTTCTCAGAAGCTCTTCAAATTACCTGGGGGTCGTGCTGTTGCTCCTGCAAAGTCCAGCTGACACTGAGGATTCAAAAACATTTACAGAAGTGACAGAAGAAAATGAATCTTCAGTTTGAAAGTGCTGGAAATTGCAAAGAGATCTGATTTTGAAATACAAGGCACTGCTCAGTAGCTTTTTCCTTCACCCTCCCTCCCCCTCTCAGATTTGCAAATGTAACTTTATACACATGCAAAATGTTAATTATTAGACTATAATTTAGTAGGCAATTCCTAAAGCAAGAAATTATAATTTAAATCTTATTTCCTCTTCACCACAGCTGGTCTTTAGTTACATTATTTTATTTTACTTCTTTGTTTAGCACCTTCCTCTGGTTCTGGAACTTTTCAGCCCATTTACCACCTCAGAATTCATCTATTAACTCTGTGCACCAAAACTCCTCAAGTGAATGCAACATATGGCTTGCAGACAGCACAAAATCTTTCTTAAACACTTTCAAAAGAGAATAATTTGTATTTTTTGATGTGTGTTAGTCATTGCAATTATTTTCTATACCAGAGATGCCCCCCATCTCCAAATCAGGGATCTATTGTACACGATGCTGTACAAACTTACTTGAAAAAACAAGGTGCACCCATGAAAGTTTGGAATCAGAAAAAAAAGAAAAAATGTTGTTAAGTTGTATGAATTCTGTTAGTCATTTAACTGTAATCAGTGTTGTTCTCTACATCTGAGTTGGTATATGAGCCTGTGAAAATCTCAGTTCTCACTTTTAAAGGTTGATTTCCAGCCCATATAGTTAAAACAAACAGGTAACTTGAAACAAAACAGTTAAAAAACCCCACATGAATTCTATGTAAAAAGAACCTGTTTACAATTACCACTCTGCCACATAATGGGCCAACCCATGGCAAAAAGCAAAAAGCTCGAATTTCAAATCCTCACAGTCCTTTGTAGGACTGAAAATGAGTGAAAGTACTGCAGTTTGCAAACAGAACAAAGTGTGATCCCTGCGTCAGGAGGGAGCACCCGTGAGGGTAAGCAGGTGTTTTAGAGCATGACTCCTCCTCAGTTTTACTGGAGTCTGCCTGGAATCCCACTGAAGCTCCCTGTTGCATCTTTATCCCATCTCTTTTGTCCTTCCTTAGGAGAAAAACACATCGTATTTTAACATGCTCTAAAAGCCTCACGAGTGGGTCATGATGCCATTGAGAAATAGCTAGAGATGCTCTCTCCCCTCCCCAAATCCTCACCCTCCCAGGACTACGTGCTGCTCACCTTTTTGGCAGCCTCCAAACTAGGGCAGCAGAGAGCCTGCCCCATTTCCCACACCTCCTTTAGCATGTGTCTCCTCTGGCAGAGCTTCCCATGGACCAGGGCCACTGGCGCAGGGGTAGGGGTAGAGATTTAAATCTTTCCCCGCTGACTGAGCATCCCCAATGGGCTGCCAGGCTCCTGGATTAAGCAGCAGCACTGGTTTCCCGGCCAGCTTTTATGGGTGCTCACCCATCCATGTAAATTCCCCCAGCCCAGCCTGGGAGCAGTACCGGTAATTAGGAGCCACTTTTGTCAGGGAACCGATTTTCCGGGGAGAAAAGCTGGGTGGAGGATGGGACAGATGTGATTCTGCACATGCAGCTGCCGCATCCAAGGGCAGAGGCACTTCGAAAGGGGGTTCCCATCTGCGGGAATGTGGTTCCAGCTTCAGGAGGGGTCAGTGAGCTGCTGAGGTTTCACTGACAGGCAAGCCAGGGACAAGCAGGTGGGAATGGGGACACACATCCAGTCATACAGGCTGGGTCAGGGGGTCGAGCTGGTAGTGACCGTCTCGTTGGGAGTAGCCAGGGTTAATTCCAGGCAGATGGGAATAGCAGCCCCAAATTCCCAGGAACGAGCCAGCCCAGAGCACTACAAACCCGGCAGCACTTCCATGTCGGTTCACATCCATCCCCTTGGAAGAGAAAGTTTGCTTTCACAATGTGAAGAAACCTCTGCTTTCCTGTCCTGATTTTCCCAGTGCTAAAAAGCTCCAGGACATGGGTCCCTTTGCTCCCACTGGCCTTGCAGTATTGGGTTTTGTGTCCTGCACCACGGGATGCACTGAATGCACAAACAAGGAGTGAGACTAACACATCTGTACTCCATGGCACAGGACATGCCAGGTACAGGAGCCAACATGGTAAACCCAAAATTGACCTGCAGAGGAGCAGCCAGGCAGGCAGCCACAGAGCAGGTGATGGAGGATGCTGGGTTCGGGGTGAGATGCTCTCACAGCACCACTCCCTTCAGCAAGTGATGGAGAGGGACGGGACCCTGGGCAGAGCTTGCCTCACTGGACTATCCCTTTCCCTCTGACTCGTGCCAGCCCTGTGCGAGCCCCTGGCTGATCCCGAGCCCCGTTACACAACCCCAGCTCACGGACTGCCCGTGGGGCGCACAGGGAAACACAAAGGGCTTTGCTTAGCAGCTGTGTTTGCGCAGGGCGGCTGATTTTGGGAGCAAAGCCGATGACATGTGGTTGGCCAGGCGACCCGGGAGACTGGTGCTGAGCTTGCAGCTTCCTTTTTTAATAGGTGACTCAGGCTCTCGGTAGCTCACTGGGGTTGGTGGTGGGAGCTGTGAAGGAGTGCCAGCGGCAGAGGTGGTGGACACCAACAGGTGGGTAGCGTTGTTTCTTTATAGGATAAAGTGGTTTAAATAGAGAGCAGAGTGACACAGAGCTGCTGTGTTACTGGTGAGATGGGGTTTTCTCAGGGGAGGGCTGAGGGGGAGAGGTTTTATTAGTGATTTGTTTTCCACTTGTTGAGGGTTGACTGTCAGATGTAACATGATTATGGTTCAAGAGACCTGTAATATTATCTTCAGCAGGAGATAGAGCAGTTGAGTGATTTATGGGCAATAACTGAAGAGGAAGTGAGCGAATTTTTAGATGAATATTTAAGAGTCTTTTTCCCCTGTTGCCTTGCCTTTTCCCATTGTCTCTAGAAAGATCAGTGAGCACAAACAAATACAAGGAATTCTTTTCCCCTGTTGCAAGTTTCCAGGTCCCACAGCCCGCCCTGCCTGCCTGAAGTGCAATTTACGGGGCAGGGGGGCTGTAAACTGAGCCCGAGCCGCACATAGGTCGGGCATGGGAAGAGCTCAAGAAACCCGACAGCTGCTCCCCATGGACAGTCCTAACATTGCAGCCTCTCACACGAAATGTGCAGATTCATCCGGCGCCAGACACTGGCACGAAGGACATTTTGCCGACAAACGCCAGCGGGGAGGAGCATTCCCTCCATCCTTCACTTAGGCAGCAGCGCCGTCGGCCGCGGTGCCAGCCGCTGGGCGGGACGGGAGGAGGGGGTTTTCAGGATCTCTTTTCTTCTATTTTGGCCCACAGGGCATGCTTTAATGCTGGAAGTATCTGGTTTAAAGCCCCTGGGGCTGCAGTCAGCGCTGGTCAATCAGCTCTGCGCTGAATGCATCGCTCAGCGTTGCATCGGATGCCGAACGTGCCCAGTGGAGCCCTTTAGCTCAGCAAGGCAGAAATGCGGAGCCCAGCAAAGGGTTCAGACTGGACTCCCAGCTCATACACAACAAATAACACCCTAAGCCTGGTCTGCACAACAACCTTTAGCTCTGCTTTAGCATCCCCACCTGGGAAGCTCCCTGCTCCCATCCCAGGGAATGCTGTGCAACAGCACCTTGCTCGCAGCTCCTGATCCGTCCTCGGTGCTGCTTGGATGTCATTATCCGCACACACGTGACAGCTCAGCTTTCTCGTTAGTGGAATGAACTGTTGTTCTTTGGCTCTTATCTATAATTAGCAATTTGGAGGGTGGCAGCAGCCTGTTTCATCAGGCAGAGGCGTGTGGAGCAACCAGACTTTGTGGAAGCGCAGAGCCAGCAGCCCGCCCAGTGGGTTGGAGCAGCCCCTATCTGAGGCAGGCGGGTTTGTGAGAAGTGATAAGCAAACAGAGGGCTGTGCACAGCCTGTGCACTGGGAAAAAAAAAAAAATCAAAAAGGAAAAGGGAAGAAAAAAAAGAAAAGAAAACAAAGGCAACAATAAGGTAATGGCTTCAATGAAAGCCTTGTATCTAATTATATCTGTCATTAAAACAAGCCCTGTGGTCTTTCATCCATCCAAGCTGACAGATGGAGGACTAGGCAGCACCAATGCTGTGCTGTTTTCCACTGCATGGACTGGAAATCTTCCTTCAGCTGCATTATTCGTTCCTGGCTGGAGGGGCATGTTACTTTTCTTTGTGCAGTATTTCAACCTACAGGCCTATAGGTCAATACAAATTACATCATCTCAGCAGTAATATCCGTAGATTGGGGTGGGAGGAGAACATTAAACCTTCCCAGCCCAGCTCTAGGGCATGGGGACACTTTTGCTAAGCACTTTGCACAGAAATGGTTAAGCGTAGTTGACTTGTGTCAACCCAGGCAGGGTCCCTGCCTTGCCATGAAGTGCTTCTGTCTCCTAGAGGTTCAAGAGAGCCAAGGGCTTGTGTTCATTTTCCCATCCAGAAAGGCTGCCAGACTGCTTGGACCCCTTTTTGCCTTTCCAGTGGGTAATTCAGCAATTTAGGAGAAAAGCAAGAGATTCCCACACAGGATTTTTCAAAACCCACCTCAAAGCTTTCTGCAGCCAATTCAGCAAATGCTGCAATAACCCTCCTGATGTCCCCAGGACAAGGGGAGAGAGTTTTAAACTAAAAGAGGAGATATTTAGATAAGATATTAGGAAGAAATTATTTTCTGTGAGGGTAGTGAGGTACTGGCACAGAATTCCCAGAGAAGTTGTGGATGGCCCATTCCTGGGGGCCAAGGCCAAGTTGAACAGGTGTCCCTGTCCATGGGAGGGGAGTTGGAACCAGATGACCTTTAAGGTTCCTTTCAACCCAAACCATTCTAGGATTCTGTGACTGCCAGGATGATGTTCCTCTCAAAAAGCCAGGAACTAGTCAAAGTTTGGGGTGTCTTGAGTAAAGTGGCGGAAAGTGAAGCAACCAGAGCATGATTGCAACCTCACAGTCAATCTCAATATGTACCAGGTCTGCTCCAGCCTTGCCACTGTCTCCACTTGCTGTACACAAATAATTCCTTTTGTCTCAATGTTTAAGCTCTGGACAGAAGAAAACAGGCAGAGAGGTGCCATATTTACATGGTAACTTAGCAAAAAAAAACGAAAAAAGGAATTATGGAAGTGTCTTATCTCCTCCTCTAGTGTCCTAGTGACCTTCAGCAGAATTGGACAGCTAAATCTGTATTGCATCTCACTGCTTCCTCGTGTATCCAGTCTTGGTTCTAAATCAACCTGCCTGCACACCTGCACATCCTTGTAACAAAGGACAACAGACATCTTGGGGTTTGGCAGCTTCCAGTAACACACTGGCCAGGGTCTGACAACCCACTGAGGTCCCTCTGCTCTTATTTTCATGGCTTTGGCGTGCGTGTTTGTGCCCACAGGGAGCCGTATTTCATTTGAAGCACCAGCTCCTGGAATCCTGTTAGGGTATAGCACTAGCTGTTGTCAATTTAAGATAAAACCAGAGTAAATTTCCTTCAGTATTTTAGAGGGGGGGAAATGGAAAACCTGAACTTAAAATGCAGAACACAAAGAAAAAGAGTAATGAAGCTTGTTATTTACTAATCCTTGTGAACTGGGGACTGAGATTTGAGGTGGCAACTGCTAGAAGGGTGGCAGTGCTTCTGATGTGCACATATTAAAAAGTACATCAGCCCTTTCCTGGCTGTGCAATAGCTGGATTTGTGGAGAGAGGGCCCATTGTTCAAACAGAAAGCATTGCAAATACCTCACTAAATCCAAATGCAGCACTGCAAGCCTGCAGAGAACAGGAGAACCTTCTCGTGTTTTTACCATGGTAACAGAGCCCCAACTAACCTGGAGAGCTGAGACTCATTATATAGGAGTAAAGCTCTATGTATGTCTGGGATGAGAGGTGGAGATGGCCATCCTCACACCTATCTGGGTAATGCAAAAAGAAAGTTCTTAGCTGGAATTTGGTGTTGCCTCTTTCTGTGAAAACTGAACTCATCAGCATTAAATCCATCGTTTTGTCATGAACCTCTCTCTGGGGATGCACACAGCTTTTGTCCTCAATGAGAGGGGAAGTCCCCGCTCTTTAGGGGCATCAGGACCAAGTACGTGGATGGAGTACAACAGGTGGGAATGAGGCACCATGGCCTGAGCATCATCCAAAAGTGTGTGACTGCTCCAGTTGTCCAGTCTCTCTGTGTAGCCCACAGGAAGCCTGGCTAACAGATTCCCTCCTCCCAGAGTGGCCTTTTCTCCATGAACCCAATAAGGGCAACCTCAGCTGTAGTCGTCTCCATGGGAGACATCTGAACAAAAGCAGGAGGAATGCTCAACACCTTGACTATCTCAGCAATGCCATGCTGGGCTCCAGTGGGGGCCCCAGCGGGAGGAGGTGAAACTCAAAATACCAGACCTCTAAATGAAGAGCAGGGTTTGGTCCTCTGGCTCTGCCAAAGGCTCCCTGATACAACCTGGGCCAAGTCTCGTAGCCTCTTCATCTCTCTTCGTTTCCTGAAACAGGTTCCCAGGGAAGAGGTGAAGATAAATGGATATAACTGCTTGTGAGGCACACATTTAGGAGAGTAGTGTGGCCACAGAGCAAAAACAGTGGGAATTGGCCCACACTGAACATGTGTAGCTCCTCCTCTGACTCGCTCGTGTTTGTTGATGACATTGTCCAGGGACGCGGGAATGGGTGTGGGCACTGTGCCCCACCAGCAGGATGGGGCCATCAGATCACTGCCAAACGTGTTCTCATCCAGGCTCAAAATCCATTTCAGCCATGAAAAAGGTCGAAATGTCTGTGTTTTCCCGCGGAACCAGAAGGGCAGGATGCTAAGTTTTGGGGGACCAGGGCAGGGGCTGCTAAGGGCATCGGTGGGCAGGCGGCAGAGCCCGCGGCAAGCGATGCTCACACTCCAGACTGGCCCTGCCCTCTCGCCTTTGGCTCGTAGCTCACCACGCACGTCTGTCCCTGTTTCAGATGATCGGACACGGTCATTTTTAGACACATCACACAACACCATCCACATTCTTCCCCAAGGACGAGGGAGCTCCTCTGCGCCCTCCGTGAAGGAGCTGTCGGCTCTCTATCTCTCCCAGACAGCTGCTGCTGCTGCTGCTGACGCCGCCAGCCCCGCACAGCCGGTAAGCACCGACATCCTCCCCCGCACGCATCACCAGCGGCATCCCAACAATGTCCCGCCCAAGCAAGTGGTTGTAAGAGGGTGAGAGAGAACGTGTCTGGTTTCTTAAATCTGCAGAAACGCAGCGGTTGTTTTTCCAAAAATGACCATCTTTCCCTTGTCATTTGCCAATTTCATCCAATGATTGGTAAATGTTGTCAGAGGTGCTGGTATTTGTGTATGTGATTTATAAGCTGTGTAAAAACACGCGCATATTATATACATATAAAATTCACACACGCACACATATACCAAGCATACACACATCTACATCCACGAGCCCATACAGTTTATTCATGCATAAGATTTCTACTTTATTTGCACATATATATTTACACACATCCATGGAAATATTTAGCACAGAGCAACACCTACATCTCCATGCTATCCCCATTCCAACACACACAAATATATATGTCCATATATGCCACACTCAGGCATAACTTTACAGTGCAACCTCCCCATGTTCCTCTGTTTATAGCCCTTAGTCTGGAATCCAGGGATTTAATCCTCCATTCCAGACTGATCAATGGGACATAGGACAATTCAAGTTATAAGGGTTATGAGGCACATTTTTTCCAGTTTCACTGGTGATCCAAGAGTAATGTGGGATAGGATTCCATAACTGGACCTTTCCTGCAGGCATGTTCATCCTCCCTCCCACTCTCAGTCTTTTATGGGGTCCATGTTCAGAGATGCAGTCTCTCGAGTGTGTATCAGAGCTCTGTACTGGAAGAGTCCAGACTGAAGCAGTCCCAGTTGAAAATAAATGAGAAGACTGCAACTGAAAAATTACAACTGGTTAGAAGCCTAAGAAATTAAAAAAAAAAAAAAAAAAAAAAATCAATTTCTGGAACAATTAATTACACAATCCATAATGCAAGTACAAATGTAGATCAGTTTCATTTTTCAAACAATGAAGTATAAACACAAATATGGGCTAAATCAAATTTTGGAGACATCAGTGTTAGTTTTGATTTCCCCTAACACTAAAAAAATGTTTTGGAGGTTTTGTTTGTTGACTGAGACTTTAGGAAACATGTATTTTTGATCAGCCTGGAATAAGATCGTTTTTTCCATCTGTACAGAACTGCCAGTGAACCAAAAGAGAAAACCTGGAGGGCATTGGTTTTCAGGTCTCTGTAGTTGATATACACCTTAATACACATAAGTATATAAATGTGTATATATAGATAATGTGTCTTCCTTTGCAGTTAAATGTCATTTCTTGTCATATCTTTTACAGAGTACTGTGAAGGACAACTCCATTCACTCTTCCCACAGGCAGAAAAAAAGCAAGGTAGGAAATGTTTAAGATAAGCACCGCTATCTAACCAAATATTTGTGGCCTGTGAGTGTGATTTAAATACCCACATAAGGCAGCAAGGAGCACTTTCATACTGAGTATAGCTATCAGCTGCTCGGTCACCCTTCCCCATGTTCAGAAGTTCTTCACAGATCCAAAACCCCCACAAACCCTTATTTTAAAAAGTGCATTCAAAGTAAGTTGCCTCATGCAAAAGATTCACATTTTACACTTGCTGCAAAATATGCTGATTTCGGTATTCTGAGTGTGTGTTTCTTTTACTAATGTTCAAAACTTATTTTTAGCCAGAACAATCTGTGTGTAACAGAGTGAAATAACACCGCGCGCCATTGCTTTGAGCGACAACTAATAATATTCCAGGCATAACTCTACAGACGTAACTGCACAGGCATGCCAAGGGTCAGCAGATCTGTTTACTGAAAGGAAAGCCACCAGGATTACAGTCTCTTTCAGACAATGATTAAAGGCTCCAGCTACCTTCCCTGTGGATAAACGCCCAGGCAGAGCAGGTTGCAGGTATTCAGTTCAGTGTTCTGTGCTTAGGATTTCCAAACTGAGGAGAAAACGTTCAGAAAGGGAGGCTCAAAGGTAGGCTGGACAACCACAGTCCATTCTGTTCACTCCGGTACCAACACTGCTGTGAGTATGAGCTGAGCTCAGGCTGACAGAGTATAAACAGGTCTAACTCTCCTGGCACCCAGCTGTGGCTGTTATCCCAGCCTCTGATCCCTCAGCCTTGTTTTTCCTCCTAAGGAAGCAGAGAATTTGGCCTGCTGATTCCAGCAGTTTGCAAACCTTAGTTAGTCTTGTATCTGTACAAGTCTACAAGTCAGAAGAGCTCTCTAATTGTATTTAACTGTCCATCTATCCTTGTGCAAATGGTGACGTGGGATACACTCATGAGTCCAACAGAAGAAATCACTAATCAGAAGAACGTCCTTCCCCAAACTCTCCCTCCTGAGCAGTGGGCAGCCCATGGTGCTACCAAAAGCTCATCATGCTCCTCCTGTACTACCCAACCAACTTTGGTTTCCTCTCCCCATTTACATCTTGTGACCTCTTCACAAATAGCTCCTTGACTTTCACCTGCACCCATATCCTGTGTTCCCAGGCTTTCCACAGGCCCTCGCACTGCCCTGGGCACCTGGGAGCAGGAGGGAGAGGTTAACTTTTAGCTCACTACTCTAAGACAGCCTTTTTCATGTCATTCTTGTGGCCGCTCTCTGTTGGTGGCACAGTCCAAATCTGGCACCTCTGTTATGCCTTAGCCGGACTGAATCCTGGGGACTGTAGACTAACCACCTCACCTGGATTAGAGGCCTTGCTTTGAGCCGTTGCAGTGGAACCAGAGCTAACACCAAGCCTGCAGCGTGTGCAGTGGTGTGATGTTTTTGGAGTGCTGTGTGCTACTGAACCAGAGGTATGGACCTTAGCAGTGCATGGAATTCCCTTGCTGGCTTTTCCCTTTGCCGTTCTCACCATTAACGGCCTTGGGGTTGGCGGGCAAGAGATGATTCTGACATTTAAAACTGTTTCCCCCAAGATGTCAGAGGCTCAGAAACCGTCTGAAGTTGCCATCAAGAAAATGGAAGACGACTTGCCTCCCCCTCCCGCGGCTGGCTCAGTCCAGGTCACCGCTCCAGGGAGTCAGGATCTCAACCCGCTCCCTGTGCCTCCTCCAAAGCAAGCCTTCTCCAAGTTCTACCAGCAGCGCCAAGTGAACGAGCTGAAGAGGCTCTACAGACACATGCATCCCGAGCTCCGGAAGAACTTGGAGGAAGCTGTGACTGAGGACCTGGCAGAAATGCTTAATGCCGAAGATCCCAACGCACAGGCCTCTGTGAACCTGGATAAAGTTCTGCCAGGAGAGGTTCAGTCCATGCGCTGGATTTTTGAGAACTGGGCGCTTGACTCCATTGGGGACCACCAAGCCACCAAAAAGCTGGCAGAAGAAGAGATCATTCCTGGTGGGGATGTGAAAAGTACTTCCCTGAGGTTTGAAAGCCAGTCAGTCAATGGATACAGCCTGTCAACAGCAGCCAAGGCATCAGAAACAGACCTTGCCAGGGGCGATGTTCGTACTGCCCGGTGGCTCTTTGAAACCCAACCGCTAGACACATTGAACAAACTGTATTCGGATGAAACCGAAGTGCAGGAGGCAGTTCTCAAGGAGCCTGTCCAGGGAGGTGACGTGAAAGGGGCCAAACAGCTCTTTGAAGCACAGTCTTTGGATGCTATAGGACGCTGCTCCTCAGTGGAGGAGAAGAGCATCCTACAACTCAAGTCAGAAATCCAGGAGCTAAAAGGTGATGTTAAGAAGACCGTCAGGCTCTTCCAAACAGAGCCCCTTTGTGCCATCAGAGACAAAACTGGGACTATCCATGAAATCAAGTCCGTCTGCCGCGAAGAAATTCAGAGCAATGCAGTCAGAACGGCTCGCTGGCTGTTTGAGACTCAGCCTTTGGATACCATCAACAAGGACACTTCCAAAGTGCAAATAATCCGTGGGATTTCACTGGAAGAAATTGGAAGGCCAGATGTCAGTGGAGCAAGGTGGATATTTGAAACTCAGCCCCTGGATGCCATCAGAGAAATCACAGTTGAAGAACAGGACTTCAAGGCTTCGACAGATTTTGTCACAGGGGCAGATGTCACTAAGCAGCGACTGCTCTTTGAGACCCAGACTCTCGACTCCCTGAAAGGAGAAGCTTCAGAAAGTGTTGTAGCCAAAGAACAAGTCATTGGAGGTGATGTGAAATCCACTCTCTGGCTCTTTGAGACACAGCCAATGGAAACCCTGAAAGACAATTTTGAGGTGGGACGCTTAAAGAAAGTAGAGCTTTCAGCAGAGGAGAAGGGAGATGTGAAGCAAAGAAAACATGTCTTTGAGACCTGTCCCCTTGGCAACATCTCCAAGGCATTTGAGGAAGAAATTCCAGCCACCAGCATGGAAGAGGTAGTAAAAGGGGATGTGAAGTCTTTCAAGACCCTTTTTGAGACTCTCCCCTTAGACAGCATTAAGCAGGCTGATGCTGAGCCCATCACCAAAGAGGAAGAGGAAAAGATTCCAGCTGGCAACGTCAAAGCCAACCAAATCCTGTTTGAGACAACACCTCTGTATGCCATCAAGGATAGCTTTGGCAATTTCCATGAAGTCACCTCTGTAAGCAGAGAGCAGATCATCAGTGGTGATGTCAAGAACTACAAGTGGATGTTTGAAACCAGGCCCCTGGACCAGTTTGATGAAAGCATCAAGAAAGTGGATATAATACGGGGGATCACAAAACAGGAGGTGGTGGCTGGTGATGTCAGAACGGCCAAGTGGCTCTTTGAAACTCAGCCTATGGATGTCATTCACCACAAAGCCATGGAAGGTGAGGAGCATCCCTCAGTGAAGCGGGAGATCTCCCAGCGGGGGGATGTGAAGACCTGCCGGTGGCTTTTTGAGACCCAGCCCATGCACACCCTGTATGAGAAGGCTGAAAAGAAGCAGGAGGAGGACAGCAGTGTGCCCCAAGCTGATGTGAAGTCATACACATGGATGTTTGAGACTCAGCCCCTGGACTCCCTGAAAGGCCAGGAGGAGCAGTATTTGCAAGTCAGCAAGGCATACAGTCAGGAGGAATTACAGGGAGTTGATGTCAAAACTGTCCGGCACCTGTTTGAGACTGAACCCTTGGGCTGCAGCATTGCTGGGGAAGCTGACAGGAAAAAAACCATGCGGTATTCCAGCCGTGTGGAGATACAGTCTGGGGAAGTGTCCAGAGTGAAGGAGTTCTTTGAAGCTAAGCCTTTGGATACAGCCACCAAACCAAAACCCCAGAAGGATGCTGGGACAATTGAAGCCGGATCCGTGCACAAGTTCACCTGGCTCTTTGAGAACTACCCCATGGATACGCTGAAGGATAACTCTGAGGGCATCCAGGAAATTCCTCCAGAAAAGGATATCAAGGGTGGAGATGTTAGAGGAAAGAGATTCGTATTTGAGACCTATTCCCTTGACCAAATCCATGACAAAGTGGATGAGACAGAGCTCCAGAAGATCCAGAAAGAAACCATGAGCAAAGCTAATGTCAAGTCCTGCACAATGCTCTTTGAAAGCCAAACCTTATATGCTATCCAGGACAAAGAGGGGGGATACCATGAGGTCACCTCAGTGAAGAAAGAAGAAATCATGAAAGGTGATATGAAAGGTGCCCGGTGGTTGTTTGAAACGAAGCCCCTGGATCAGGTCAAGAAGGAAGAAGAGGTGTTTGTGATTAGGGCTGTCACCCAAGAGGACATCAAGAAAGGAGAAGTCCAGGCTGCCCGGTGGAGATTTGAAACAGAGCCTCTTGACTCCTTCTCAGGGGGAAAGTCGTCTGTGCCCAGAACGGTAGATGATGTGCAGAAGGGAGATGTTCAGTCCAACAAGCAGCTCTTTGAGTCCCAGCAAGTGGGCCAGAAGAAGTATGTGAGGATGGTCAGTGTCAGTGATGTTCAGCGGGGTGACGTGAGAACATCCACTTGGCTTTTTGAGAACCAGCCTGTGGACTCCCTCTACGGGGATGCGGAGAGAAGCTCATCCATGAGCACAGTGCAGAGAGAGGACAGCCAGAAAGGGGATGTGAAACGCTGCACCTGGTTATTTGAAACCCAGCCAATGGACACCCTGAAGGACACAGAGGTGACGGCCAGTGCTGGGGCCCAAGAAGTGATCCCTCGAGCAGATGTGAAAAGCACAACGTGGCTCTTTGAGAGCACACCCTTGGATAAATTCAGCACTTCTGAAGGTAGCGTTGAAATAGAACTGAAAGAAAGAACCATGAAGGAGACTTTAGAGACTCTCTGCAGTTGCCAGGCGATCCAGCATGATGGGATCCTCATTGAAGCCAATGATACGGAGAGCGTGAAGATGGTGAAGTACCAGCTCAGCAGCCCAGGTGCTCCAGACATCCTGAAGGAGGAGATTGTGGGAGGCCATTTGCAAAGGATTATGCTGCAGCTCCTGCACAGAACCAATGTGGAAGCACAAAGTGTGCTGGTGGAGGAGGACAGAGATGGCAAGATCAAAGTAAGCCCATTGCAGCTGCTGGACCAGAGTGAAGCTGTTAAAGGTAAAGAGGACTTGAGTGGAGATGTAGCCAAGGCTTTACAGGGCCTCCTCAGTCAAGACGCTTCCATCAAAAAGGGGATGGTCTTACAAGAGACAAAGTCGGGATCAGTGGAGATGACTCTCTACTCCCTCCTGTTCCATTCTGTCCAGCAGAAAGTCATCAAGGGCAATGTGAAGTCAACGATTGGGAACCTGTTGGCTTCTTCTCAGGAGCAGAAAGCAGCAGCAACCATCAAACGGGAGGACAATGAGAAGGGAAACGTCCAACTTTTTGCAAGCTGCATTGAGAAGGGAGATCTCAGCTATCTGAAGAATCTTCAGCAGGAGTCAGAGATACAATCCCTTATCAACTCCCAAGCAGAGCAGGGGGAAGATGAGAGTACCCCACAGGTTGTGCAGGGGGCTAACATAAGTATCTTACCAAATAAAGACCAACTTGGGAAAGTAATTGCAGAAGTTGAGCCAGGGGTTATGGAGGGAGCAAAAAAGGGTTTTGTATGTGAAAGCATGGGCAGAGAGGGTGTGTTAGAGAGAGAGGCTGTGCATGCAGCAGGCGTGACAGGCACCACTGTGCAATGTCTTGGGAAGCCCCTGCCCACAGTGATGGGAAAGGAAGAAATTCTGTCTGGAGGGCTTAAAGTGACTACAAAGTCAATCCAAAGGGTGGCCAATGCCAGCAAGAAGGCAGAGAGAGAAGAAGCCACCACTACCCATTTGAAGGAACCCAAAACTATGATGCAAGGCACATTTCCAACCCAAGCGCCAGGTCAGAGGGCAGAAGTGGATGGGAAACAGCAGACTGTGGTGACTGGGGGAGCAAACCAGACTCAGACAGAAGAAAAAACCCTCGGGAGTGACCTCCAGGCTGCAATGCAAAGCCTGAGGCTGGCAACAGCAGAAGCAAAAAACATTCAACACCATGTCCAGAGCAAGTTCCAGAGGAGCAGGGAGGAGGTCCACACAGCCTGCAGGCAGCAGACAGTCAGCACACAGGCGATAACGACCCTTCAATCAGCCATGCACCAACAGGACTCTTCATCCACCAAGCAGGAGAGCAGCAGCACTGCCACCAAGACCACCACCACCAGAGTCCAGGAGGCATCCAAGACCCACACAAGCGTGTCTCAGAAGAGCATAGCGTCACATCAAAAGGTCAGTGCTTCTGAGGAAGTACAGGGAGGACAACTATTGAGCCAGGAAAGCCAAGTTGTGCCTAGTAGAGATTTTAGCATTAAGGATGGCCTTTATACTGCCACACCTGTGAAAACCTATATAAACCCTTGTGTTGAGCCTGATTACAAAGAGCAATCAGTGCAAGAAGAAAGAGATGTTGTTGTCAGAGGGGATGTACAGACAGCTATCAGAGCACTGCAAAGTGCCGTCACAGAACAGCGCCTTGTAGAAAAGGAGGATGTTGTCCGTGGTAATTTAAAGGCCACACTTCAGTCGCTGGAAAAGTCTAACGTTAATGTCTCCAGAGGAGACTTTAAAGCTGCTATGATATACAGAAATGCAGGGCAGTCCTATTCTGTGTGTAAAAAGAAAAATGGGACTCAAGTCACTAGTAACCAGACTGCTGTAGTGGCTTCAGGGTCGCAGGCTGATAATGACTTTCCTCCTCCTCCCCCAGTTGCTGTGATGAAAGCAGAACATTGCCCACCCTCAACCAAAGCAGCGAGAGAAGGTGCCTTTCCATTACCAACCAGCAAAGATGAAGCCCACGGATGTTCTGCACCACTCCAGACCCCTCTTCCTGCCCTCCCTTCTCTGTCCTGCAAACCCAGTGACCAGAGTCCTGAAGAGAAGCCCAGGACTCCTCCAAAGCCAGAAGCTACTGCTCTACCCAGGAAAAAACCTGTTCCCCCTCCAAAACCTGAACACCTCTCACATGAGGCACATTCTGTCTCTGCAAGTAGCAGCATGAGCAGGCCAACCAAACCCATCCCTCCACCCCTGCCTCCAAAACCTTCAGGCTTCAGGGAGATCAGCAAGCCAAAGCCTTCCCCCATAGAGCTGGGATTAAACTGCACGGAAGTTCATGAACAATCGGGCTATGAGGAGGTTCAGGCAAAATGCTACAATTTGGACACATCTGTGAAGAAGACTGTCACAGTTCAGGGTACCAACTTTGAGAGAAAGGTGCCAAAATACCCTGCCAAAACCCCTCTTCAAATAGCAGAAGAAAGGTACAAGGCCAGCAAAGCAGGACAAGGAAAGGTGGAATCAGACAGTGCAAAGACTCCAAAGCCAATAAAAAATGGAGTGGTTAGTTTTGAAGTCAAGCAGGGAATGATGAGTGGGAAAGCAGTTACTCCGAGGAGACACCCAGGTGAGGTGGCTCAGAAGCACATAGAGCTGTGTCGAGAAGAGAACGGGTGCTCTTCACTATCACCTCCAACTTCTCCTGGTAGAGCGCAGACAAATAACGTGCCAGGAAAAACTGAGCCAAGAACACCCCCTGTGGGCCACACCACTCCTCCAAAGAGAGGTGACATTGCACAAAATGCCTCATCCAAGGTGGAAAGGGAAAGTGTATCTAATTCTTATGGATCGTGGGATAGTCAGAGAGTCGTGCAGCAGGTGCATGAGAGGAGGCAAACGTCTCATTCAATGTCCTTCCATCAGCAGTCTGTGAACTCCTTTGAGGAGCAACAGCAGGTGAATAGTGGGCAAATGAAATGTCCTGATGGGGAGGCAGAGACACCTGCCCAGCAGAAGCCAGTGGTTGTCATGAGAGAAAAAAAAACGAGAGAAACAGAAGATGAGCGTCGGAAGAGGCTGTCAGTACACAAAGAGGAGATCATGAAAGGCAATGTCAAGGAGGCTATGGAGATCTTTGAGAACCTCAGGAGACAGGAGCAGCTACAAGAGATCTTGACTCGAGTGAAGGAGTTTGAGGAGGAGACAAGCAAAGTGGATGTGAAAGCTCTGAAGAGCTTCTTTGAGAAGGTCCCTGAGTGGGTTGTTCGTCAGAAGGCCCACCAGGTGAAGCAACAGGACAAGGATGAGGCACTGACAAAAGAGGACACTGACAGTGTCTCCTCAGTGGATCTGGTTTTTGAGGACCTGGAACGAGCAAGTGCTGAGATTATGCACCTGAAGGAACAGACACTGGCCCGGATCCTGGACATCGAGGAGGCCATCAAGAAAGCTATTTATTCTGTTTCTAGTCTCAAGTCGGAGTCAGACATTGCAGGGCTGTCAGGGCTGTTCAAGGAGTCTCTGGGGAACACCCAAAGCTCTGTGAGCAGTAGCAATATCCGTAAAATCAGTATTGTCTCAAGCAAAGCCAAGCAGGAGGAAGTCACACTGGAAACGGGGGAAACAGCATCTGTGGAAGGTGTAAAGATGGCAGAAAAGACAGAGGCAAACAAGGCAGAGCTGGAGGTCCCGCACCTCATTCAGTCTCGTGTCAGCTCTCCCTCCTCACCTTCCTACATCTCCATCGAGTCTGCTGCCAGGAAACCAGCAGAATCACCCAGGACAACACATTCCCCCCAGGATGTCCCTTCGCCAGACTGCCTTGACTCCCCAGAAAAGAGGGGTGCCTTTGCTCAGAACAGCTTTGGCTCCATCAACCATCCATCAGCCAGGTCTACTGGGCATGACACGAAACCCTTAGAGAAGAGACCAGACCCCATCCAAAAAAAAGCTGGGCTGAGCTCAATGAAACAGCACACTCTTGGCAATGCCAACCATCTGATCAGCGACAAAGAGAAGTGCTCCCTCGACACCTGCAAAGACAGTTCCCACTGTGGGAAGAAAGGAAGCTTTTTGGAATACTCCTCACTGAATGTCTCCAGCCCACAAAATCCACGGAGGCAGAAAAGCATCTTGGAGCTGCAGACGGGGCCCGATGGCTCCAAGCTCTATGGAGCCACCCGGACTGTCATGGAGCAGTACGAGGAAATGGACCAGTTTGGAAACAAAATCATCACTTCGTCCACCACAGTCACCAAGCAATCTGAGACTCAAACATCTTCCACGTGCAATGTAGTTGCTCATCCCCAGTATGAGGTGCCTTCTTCACCCATGTTTCAGAGGTACCTGAAGAGCCCAGGTGAAGACTTCCACACCAACGGGAGTTTTCAGGAGCCAGGAGTGGTCTTTGTCACGTTTGGCAACTCCAAGCCAAAGAAATAGGAGACTCTGGAGAGCAAGAGAGGACTCTTTGAGGCAGAAAAGAAAGGCCACGGTAAACATTTCTCCTATTTCATCCACAATACACACAGGGATTCACCTACACCCTAAGGACTTCTCAGGGTCATTGTCTTGGTGTTTGCATACAGACAGGACAAATGCAGTCTGCCTTGACACTGGAGGAGAACAGCCCTCACCTGGCCAACCCAACAGACTTGGTGCTGCATCACAACCCGGAGTCCTGGCACTCTTAGAAGCACAAGGGAAAAATCCATCCATGGGCACCTTAGGGTATCTTCCCCCGAGCGTTTGGTGGGGGGGCTGGTGGTGTTGTATCGGGCTTCTCTGAGCTACTGCAGAAGGAAGGATAGGTAGGATCGATTAAAGAACCAATCAATCTGGTCATTGGCAAACAAACACCTTTTAGGGACCTTCTTTTTCTAAGAAGGACACCCTACACACATGTCTATTCACAAGCTCATATTGATGGGTGGGTTTGATAAGTTTTCTCTTAGCCATTAAGAAATTAAAAAGAAAAAAAAAGAAGTCTTGAATTGCTGTCACTATTGGTTTTGGGGGAGGTATTTATCAGTTTATTTTTCAGTTCCTGGAAAGTGTTTGATGCTACTGGAAATTGTCAAGCCAAGACCTATAGTTATTATCAATGCCATTCCCCCAAAGAAAGATGCTATGAAAGATTCTCTACTTGAGTCAGAATGGTTACTGCTTTCCTTTGTTATTTTCTAGAATTGTAATTTATTATTCACTATATACAAACCTCTCATTTTAGATTTTCCATGCTTTCCTTCATGTTTACTGTTTAAATTCACTTTGAGACTTTGTAAAGCAATTTTCTTATTATTATGACTTTGTTTTGTACATTCTCAACTCAAGATTTTAGATATTTTGTGGCTTTTTCTTTTTTTTTTTTTTTTTTTTTAACTTCTATTGCTGCGTTCTGAAGGTAAACATTACCTCTAAAAATACTTTGGTCTGGTTGAGTTTCTTTTTTGTTCAGTGCCTGTTTCCTTTCAAAGTGCCTAGAAATCATCTCCTGATGGACCAGTTGAATCACAAATTGAGAGCACTCTAAATCACTGGAGGGATCTGGTCTACAACTGTTTTACAGTGTGGGTGGGTTGTCAGCCCTTATCTAAAAGAACTAATTTGAGTCTGGGGCAATATGAACACCCCAGTCCAGAACTCTGTGTAGGTGTGTGGGGTCTGGGTAGGATGTGTACACCAGGCAAGGTCTGAACCCTTGTCTGTACCCATTTTCCCCAAGTGTGAAGGCAGCAGAGGTCGGAAAAGGCTCCGTAAGCCTCACGAGGAGAAGCAGCTGATGAACCAGACATTACTCATTGCTGTGCCTCAATTCACACCACACTGAGTTTGGGGGTGAGACATTACCCCCCACTTTTCTCCAGGTGTGGGGGAATGTGAGGAGCCTAGAGAGGGACTGGATGGTTTCTCAGTGGCTTGTTTCCTACAGACTGGCTCAGACTTAGACTGACAACCCCTGGGTTTGACTGCAGACCTTTTGGGTGATCTATGGCAAGTCATCTCCTGTCTCAGTACATCAGTTTATCTTTCTGAGAATGGGACAGTAACTTCATTCCAAAAAAACCCATCAGTAAGTTCTTATGGCTAATGTTTGCCTTTCTCCTCTAAGAAAAAGAGCCCATATTTATGAATTAAGAGCAGGACACTGGGAAGGAAGGGACTGTTCAGAGTCCGCCACTCCATATCCCTGAGTCTATAGCTAGGTTTTTATACAGAAGATACCATCTTGCATCATGCAACGCCTTGCTCAGGGTGTTGCAGACTCCTGTAGTTCTGCTTCCTTCCCCCAAAAAACCCAGGTATATACCCAGAACTCATTGAATTACATCTAGAACCCCACAAATCTGAACGTAAGACACATCAAAAGAAGAGAAGAATATAATTTGCAGTTCAAAGTACACACTGAAAGTTGAGTTAAAAGAACAGATAATCACAAACTGAGCAGATCTAGTTTCAGGCCATCAGAAAAAAATTAACTGCTTAGACCATCCCAATCCTTTTAGTAGGATCAATAGCAAAAATAAAGCAGAGTTGGTTATCCGGAGTTCCTCTCCAAAATTTTTCCAACACTCCTTCTTATCCTTGCTTGTTTGCCTCTCAGTTTGTTTCAGGAGGTCCATCACACGTGTTTGTTTTATTTCTGCTGAAGCACAACTGTGGAGCAGTTTTAGTAAGCTGCAAACAGGTTACTTGGGCAATGAAAATGACTCCACAGGAACTCAAACAAATCCAAATATCCTGCACTGCCCCTGCTTAAAAATACCGATCTCATTGTTTGTTTCTCATTTTATGGGATTCCTGAGTGTCTCAGAGAGCCATTTATGAGGCTGAGATCATTTAAGATATGTTTCTTTCATGGTGTTTCCATCAACCAGGAACAGAAATATGATGAGGAGACAGTTACTGCATTATTTCAGTACCATACATGGCTCCTTGAAACACTGAAAGAGCTGGAGAGAAAAAAACAAATACAAAGATTTGAAACTCAAATACAAGCTGAAGGATCAGCTCATACTCTCTGTGCTTCAGACCTTGCAATAATAAACCAGCAGAGCACATAAAACCTTCCAAATCCCAAAGGAGTTGTCATAGTTTTTCTGTGATTTTTGGGTACAAGACATGACATTGTTCACCATTCTTTGCCCTAGTGGGTCACTGCATTTTCACACATCGCTGGGTAGATATTTTCAAGACCAAACAGACTGGGAGAATTACCTGCACCAGCGGACAGAGGACAGTTGGCCTTGTCTAAACTGCACCTCCTTGAGTGGTTACAGGCCAAGTTCAGCCACAGATCTGGTTCTCTTGCACCAGTGGACATGAATTGCACCACATTTGAAGTGGCCACGGCAAGTACTGCTGTTCCCAGCTCTATCAGTCACTGGTCTCCCTGAGGATACTCGGCCTTAGGTCTGAAAAACTTTTGCTCACCATGGAATCATAGAATCATTGGAAAAGACCTCTAAGATCTGAAGTCCAACTATTAACCCAGCACTGCCAGGTCCACCACTAAACCACATCCCTAAATGCCACATCTACACATCTTTTAAATCCCTCCAGGGATGTGAGTCCACCACTTCCCTGGGCAGCCTGTTCCAGTGCTTGATAACCCTTTTGGTGAATAAATTGTTCCTAATATCCAATCTAAACCTCCTCTAGTGCAACTTGAGGCTATTTGCTCTGGTCCTATCACTTGTTTTAGAGAGCAATAAGGTCCCCCTGAGCTTCCTTTTCTCCAGGCTAAACATTCCCATCTCTCAGTCACTCCTCATAAGGTTTGTTGTCCAGACCTTTCACCAGCTTCTCCACCTCTCAGTAACACAGGCCTTTTCAGGCTGACTCCTCCTACTATATAAAGGTTTTGATTCACCCAAGGAAAAAAAGGACAAAAACTGATAAACCGTAAGGCAGCTGCAACTTTCAACTCTGCAGTAATCAGCAGTGTGCTGGAAGAGCCTTCCAGGAACACTCTGTAGCTGCTTTTCACAGAAGCCTTAAGATAATTTCCTTGCCCACAGTGCCATTCAGTTGCTGCTGATCACCTCTCTATCTTCCAAACCATAAGGAAGGCTTATTCCTGGGGCTGACACATATACCTCTGAAGAGCAAGAGTATTTTGCATGCATCAGGCAGTGAGCATTGAAAACAAATCCCCTGGTGAAAGGGACCTGTATCGCCTGTGAAAGATTATGCCACTTTGGAAACACATTCCAGAAGTACATACATTCATTCCCAGCTCAGAGGAGAGAGGTCTTGCTTGTTTGCTAAATGGCTCTGCGTTCTCCCTCAGTCATGATTAAAGGAAAGCATCTTTTTCTTACACATCATAGACATGCCGATAGTTCCTCTCTTCTCGGCCAGGACACAGACCCTTGTGCTGTGTGAGAGCTTGTCACTGTCAGAGGAAGTGCCTGCCAGGGTACCTACACGTGATTGTGATCTCTGCCACATACAGCAAAGCTGGCCCATTGGCTCAGATTTATTATCACCAGCACTGGCATTTTGCTGGATCACGAACAACACATGTTAATGCAGCTGCCCATCACCACTCACTGCCAAAGAACCTGCTCATTTCCTCCAGTGAAATGACAAATGGTGCAGAGTTTCCATTTCTCTTGGACACACCTACTAACATGGCATCACTTTCCATCTGGTTTCTGCTACTATTTTCCACTTGAAGGCTCTATATTATGTTTGCACAAGGGCATATTTCTGCTTCGCCTTCACCAGCACTGCCCTCCCATTGGCATCAGCACAGTTCTGCAGTCACACTGGTGAAACTGATCTTGCAAACCGATTGATTTTGTACAACTACATGGGGCTGTTTTAGGGTAGATGTAGCACCCTCTAGATTCCCTCAATTGGACCTCCACTGAGTATACTGGGAGTTTAGACACCCATCATGTATGTTTTCACTTACAGAGCTATGGTCTCCTTTCTGTAGAGGACTGGAATAGCAGAGTTATGCTGGGATCATTTCAGACTTAAGGCAAGACAGGGGATTTGTTTGTATGCTTCCCTCTAGAGGGAAGGAAGAAAAATGAGGATGTTAAACTCTTCTTGAAAGCGTTGTCATAGGAAAACAAAGATGACTTGACCTCACTTGAATGTTCAACCAAAATAAAGGTAATTAAAAAACAATTGATCCCTCAGGTGTCTGCTCCAACAAACAAACAAACAAACAAACAAAGACAGGGTTGTTGGTCCCTTGTCAACTCATCACTTGAGATACAGAAACACCTTCCCTGTTTCCCAGAATCACAGAATCGTAGAATGGTGTGGGTTGGAAGGGACCTTAAAGGCCATTCTGTCCAACACTACTGCCATGGATAGGGATACCCTCCACTAGACCAATTTGCTCAGGGTTCCCCCCAACCTGGCCTTGAACACTTCCAAGGATGGAACTTCTACAGCTTCTCTGAACAGCATGTTTCCTCTGGTCAAAGCTAAAATTTGGCCATCAGCCCACTCCACATGAGAGCAGAAAGTAAACTTTCCACTGATCTGACAACACTGCAAAGAGGCGTGAGAATATGTGGGGGAAAAAGGCCAGAGGGATCACAGAGCACCAGCAAAATTGCAGCAAATTACACTCCTTTAGAGACAGAATTGTCCTGATGTGGGGGAATGTCAGCACTCAGAGCACTGCTCTGTCAGAGTTAGGCTGAGCTCAGCTATGCTCCCTCTGGGGCTTTCAACAGAACTGACTCTCAGATTAACTCCCCAGGCCATCTGAGCCTCTGCTTTGCACCACAGTGAGAAGGAGTGCACAGAGACATCCACGCTGCCACCTGCATCCTCTGGGTCACTTGGCCAAGCAGAGTACCTGGAGCTGTTTCTGCAGCTGGACTGACATCCAAGATTCTTTATTCCCTTTCTCTCTCCACTAACACAGCTGGTGCTGGCAATGCTTTCCAGAGAGACTCCCAGGGCTTCTCACATAAAGAAGTGTTGGAGGAATCAGGTCAGGGCATAAAACACAGTCCAGAGAGTAAACATGCTGGAGTAAACCACCAGGTTTGTGGACCTGTGGAAGCTTTAATGTTGCTGTCTCTTGCCTTTTTAGTGCTTGGACTATGTGTCTGTGTGAGCAACCATATGACCTCAGTGATTCCAGGAGCTGCACAGCCAGAGTTTTTGAGTCAGAGGCTCTGAGCAACATTTCTTATTTCATTCAAGGTTTTTAAATGTTTCAAATTAATGAATCATTTGCTCTCAAACAATTGAATACTTTTTCTCATCCAGGGTCCAAGGGTGTTGTGTCTTTCTGTCCTGACCAAAAATTAACACTGAGCTATCCAGGATGACAAATAAATTGAGTTACACGTGACACTGAACTCTCACAACGGATCTGCGAAAGATCAACAAGAAAATGCAACACAACAGAAGATTTGGAGAATTGACTTGCAGATACATTTCCAGGTGGTCACGATTCACTTATTTAACTTCAGTTTCTCCTTCTTCAGCCCATGTTGAAAGAAATGTGTGCCTCCTGCCTGAAGCCCATCTACTCCATGGAGCGTGTTGTCATTGACAGGGTCTGTGTGCACCGCTCTTGTTTCTGCTGCCAGGTCTGTGGGAGGAAGCTGAGGTGAGTGGTAGGACACAGGTGCATTTATTTTTAAAGGATGTCCAAGTAGTTTCCATCACAATTGCCCAAGGGTAATTCCAACAGAACAGGATTCAGGAAATGAGAAAGGGCAGACAGTTTCCCTGATACAGCCTGCCTCTCCATCACTAGAGCCTGAAGACTGCTCATCTCAAGATTGTAGACACCTGTGGATCAGGAACCAGCATGGTCAGTGGGGCAAGGGTGAGCTGAAACTACAACAAATATTTGTAATTTAAGAATACTGATACGGAATTTAATTGCAGGAGTCATTTGGATGCCTCGTGTTCTTAGAGTCACAGAATTATTGAGGTTGGAAAAGACCTCTAAGATCATTGAGTCCAGTTATTAACTTAACACTGCCAGGTCCACAACTAAACCATGCGTCTAAGCATCATGTCAAGGCAAGTAGCTTGGAAAGTACTTCTGGAAGTCTCCATCCAGCCTTCTGCAGGTCCAAGGAGGGCAGGTAGCTCAGGGACATGTCCAGGAGAAGTGTCAATGGCTCAAAGGATGAAGGTTGCACAGTCTTCCAGTTGGGGTCCCCCTTTGAAGATTCTACCACCAGTGAAAATGTTTTTTCTTACATCTCATCACCATTTCCCATGTTCCAACTTGTTCCCATTGCCTCTCATCCTGTCACTGTCCACCTCCAGGAGCACTCCAGCTGTGTCTTCTCTATAACCTCCCATACAACAGACACAAGAAGCAACGAGTTTCTCCCTCTTAACCTTTTCCTGGTAAATCCTGGCTAACCCAGCTCTCAGCCTCACCTCAGATGACACAAATTCCTGTTACGATCCAGCCCAGGTTCTTGTTAATAAATCCCTTGGGATGGATTAGAGTCAAACAACACTGAATGATCAGTGTTTGTAAATATACATATGTAGGGTTTATTTTAGAACAATTTTGTCTCAAAGGAAAACAGGTATGTAGCCATTTTGGTTGTTATTATCTGTAGTATAATAGCAACATAAAAGCATAAAAATAACACCTAAGACAATGTATAAGGAAAAGAAGGAGAAAGGATAAAAGTAGAAAGATACATATATATATATACAGCCACCACCTGCTGGATCCAGCAATGAAACTTGCTAGTTGCAGCTTCAATGTCTGTTGGTTGAAGTGATGGTCACAGTCCTGTCAAAGTGATGATATTGATCTGCCAGGGGTCCCCAAAACTCAGAGATTTCATGAGACAAAAGTCTTTTGGTGATCTTAACAGCGTTTAAGCCATTAACCATTTCAGTCTCTGACAGTTCCAGGTTCGTGACCACCTTGGTGGCCCTTTGCTGGGCTCCTTCCAGTATACCAATGGCTTTCTAGCACTGTGAAGCCTAAAAATGGACAACACACCCCCCATGGGGTCCTACAAGTGCCAAATGTAGAGGAATGGTCACTTCTTTTGACTAATGGGCAGGCTCTTGCTAATGCAGCCCAGGATACAGTTGATTGCTCTGTCACAAGGGCACACTGCTGGCTTGTTTTCAGCTTATCAGTCACCGAGACAATCCCCTCCTGTGAGGCTGCTTGACATCCTGTTGGCCCCCCAGCTCTCCAGACACTTTCTTCCATCATGCTGTTACTGTACCATGGGAGTCCTTGTGCAGTTTTATCCACAAGGTCCACACTGTGCATACAGGGGGAGAGATGAAGTGCTGGTATGAAGCCTGGCCTGTAAATGAGAAAAGGGATTGCACATAACCTGGGCTACAGCTCCCGGAGGTATTGCAAGGAAATGTTTAATTTTTCACGGTTTGGTTCTTGAAAGAAAAATCAAACATATTCTCAAAAATACAGCACTACTTTTGAAAGGTTTCATTCTTCAACCCCCGTCCCTTCCCCACTGAGAAACAGTTTTGCTGAAAACCTGTCCATCGGTGCTGGAGCTTCTCTCCCACACAGGCACTAACAGCTATGCCAATGTGTGTTTTCCAGCTTGCAAAACTATGCTGCCCTCCATGGGGTGCTTTACTGCCAAGTCCACTACAAGCAGATGGCTGGAGCGGGAAGCAGATGTGAGACGGAAAAGCTGGAGCACCAGCAAGGGCACCATGAGGTTCAGCGAGGACCACAGCCCCAGGACTGGTGTAAGAGGACCAAAAAGACTGAAACAAGGGAGGAACCCACATCCTCCAATGCACAGCGTGATTTGCAGCTGGCTGAGCACAGGGAAGAGCTGAACAGCAGGTCTGTCCTGTCAGGGAACAAGCTCAGAACAGTCTGGCCACCTTCAGGAACAGCCCTGTTGGCTGTAGGTGGAAAAGCTGGAAATGGAGTGAGTTCCCGGGAAAAGGCTGAGCTGAGCGTGCAAACCCACCAGGCTGCAGGCAGCAGGGCAGGCAGGATGGTGCTCAGGGGACAGGAGGGAAAATCAGCAGCAGAGGCAGCAGTGGAGAAGGGAAGATTCTTACCTGGCATCACCTATGCCAAGGAAAGAGGGGAAATGTGTTCCTGGCCCACAAACAGAGTACAGAGAGGCAGTGAAAAGACTGGGGATGGGGATGTGGCCGAAGGGAAGCGAGGGGGCAAGGTGTCCCAGCGAGTGGCTGCAATACAGCAGGGCCAAGCCCAGATGAAGAGGGGACCTGCCTCTGCCTCCTTCCCTCCAGTCTTGGAGCCTGTGAAACCCCTGCCTCGTGGCTCACTTGTCCCCCACACCACCCGTCAAAGCACTAAACCCACCAAGTGGATGGGCCTGGGGGGCACAGGGGGCCTCACCCTCCGTGCTGCAGAGGTCTCAGCCAAGGAAAACAAGGTCTATGGGGCTCTGAGAACACCCAGTGAGGGAGTCATAACACCTGCCATGGCAAATAACAATGCTAAACTGACTGTGGCCACCACAGATACTGCAGGAGACAAGCATCATCTTGGAGAGGGAATGAACAGTACACAGCACCTCCATGTGTCAGGAGAGCCTGCAATCGGAGACACTACAAACATAGAGCTAAAATGTGTATCTGGGGGTGTTGATCCCCCTGAAAACGCAGCTCAAAAAGCCCATTCCCTCTCTGGTGCGTTGAAGGAGAAATCTAAAGCAAACACCAGTGAGTTCCCAGGAAAACAGATGCCAGTAACTTTGGGGGGAGGTATGCAGCCATCCAGCATAAGTGATTTGCTGGGAATTGAGAGCAAAGGGGAAGAATTTGAGAAGACAAAAGAAGAGAAGGCAGTAAGCATGTCAGTGTCTCTGGAAGAGCCTGGTCCTGAGCATCCATCTCAGGAAAACAAAGCAGAAAACACAAGAGACTCGTCATCTGGTTTGCCGGAGAAGACAGATGATAACCGTGTGTCCTACCTACAAGAAACAGAACCTCTGGACACATGTGGCCCACTGAAAACTAACGCTCACAAGGGTATTTTGAGATGTGACATTCAATCACCTGGCAAAGATTTTCCAGGATCAACAGACACACCTCCAAAAGGAACTTGTGCTGCTCACCCCTCACATGATGAAGTCATCAACTCCAGGTCAAAAGATTCCAGGGAAATTCTTAATGAAAACACCTTGAACATTTCTGAGCAAACAGCCAAGACGTCAGAATATTCCAAACCAAATATATCCTTGGACAAATCCAGAGGCCATCCAGTGGGTGAGGGAAAAGTGGATCTCAAACTCCCAGAGGAAAGCACTGTGCCTATGTCACAGACTGGTGCCCAGAGCAAAGAGACCAGAAGCAGTCAAGCCTGCAGAGAGACATCAGGTAAAGGTTTCAGGTTCAAGAAAAATCCCTTCATTACACTTTTTGGCTCTGAAGACAAAGGCAATGCTCCCAAGAAAGAAATGACAACCCAAAGGAAAGCCCCGAAGCCTCAGTCAGCCCTTGTCACTCTGTTTGGTTACTCCTCAGAGAAGAAGCAGAGCCCACGGGAAAAACCTGCGGGATCCTCAGAACAAGCAAATATTGATGAGAAGCCAGAAAAGCCCCAGGGCCTCCTCAGCTCCTCCAGCCACGCAAAACAAAAGGACTCCAAGAACGATCAGCTGCCACAGCCAGGAAAGATGGAGCTCTTCCCTGAACATATCCAGGAGAGCTCTGGAGGCTTCTCAGACTCCACTCAGGGCAACGAGACTGATATCCTGTTGTCAGCTCCTGGCACAAGCATGTCACACGATGAGAAACACGAGAGATCTGAACCTGACATTCATGAGCAACTGTCTTTAAATAGTCAGGTTTGGCAGCAACGGGGCCGCTGTTGGCCCCCTCTCATGCCAGCACAGGAAAATCAGAAAGAAGCTGCAGAAACCTCAGAAGGTGGAACAAACCCTCTACATCCTCCTCCAGAGCTTACGCCTGCAGCTGACAACAGCAAAACTCTCACCAGGGAAGGAAATCATGGTGCTCATCTACTAGAAACACAGAACCTGTTGAGTTTGGATGTCCAGGGCACAGTGAGAGAAGACGGGATATTGTTTTCACCAGGCAGTTCAGAAAAGTTATCCAAGGAAGCTGAGCTTCATTCTGGCAACTTGGATTTTCTGGAGGACAAGGGCTTGTTCTTTTCTGGAGGACAAGACTTTCCCAGCATAGCAAGTAAAACCCCAGATTCAGACTTGCATAACTCAGAGGCAGAAACCCAACCTTTCTTTGATTCAAATATCTCAGAATTATTCCAGGAAATCCCAGCAGCAACAAATGCCCCACTAGAGCTGTGGGACACCTCCAGTCTCTCGCTTCTTGATGGACAGGATGAGATTAATATCAGAGGCCTGGAAGGGATTCAGAGCTGTGCAATGCTGCAGCAGTTGGATCCGCAGTGCCAGGCTCCAAAGGCAGCAGAAGAATTGTTTGGATTGGGTCTCAGTGCTGAAGACTTGACAAACAAGCGTCTCTCTACACAGGAAGACAATCTCCCCTTCACATGCATGTTCACCAACCATGTTTCGGAAACCCTTAATCAGGGTGTCTTTGAGCCAGGCCAGGAGGCTCCTGGAAAAATGAACAAGAGCAGAAAAACATCAGTAGTTGAGGAAGACTGTGAAAGTCTCTCTTCTGAAGACTTGGATGCATTAAACGATGACCTTTCAGAGAAGGCCTTCTTTATATAGTTTAAAAAAAAAAAAAAAAAAGAAAGAAAAGGAGGTGAAAAGCACCCTGCCCTGCGGCACGAATTAGGAGACACAGGACCAAAACAGAATCATGAAATCAGTTTAGAAATGCCCCACTCCCCTGGCACAAGACAAATTCAGTTATGCACAGGCTGATTTATTAATGGCTTAAGGAGCTAAATTTAAGTTCTCTGTCCTGGACATAGTGGGTCTGTGATCAGTTCCCAAAAAAAGAACATTGCAAGAACTGGGTTCAGTGTGAGGGACCTCCAAGGAGAGACCAAGCAGCACCCCCTCTTCTCTTCAGCCAGGGGTCTTGTGCAGAGGGAATCTTCTGCTGCCAAGGTCCCTCAAAGGATTTCTGCACGGAGGAGGGAAGACAAAGGACTCAAGAGCTCCAACCCACACACAGCTATGAACAATAAGCCAATGAGAACTAGACACTCAAACAAGGAGAGATAATGTCTCAAGAAGGAAATGAATCCTTGGCCACAAGTGTACAAGTAAAATGCAACGAGCAAAGGCAAGGCTGAGGGGGGCCAAGGTGAACCACTGTCTCCAAATTAGGTTTAGGTGTCTGCAGTATTAGCATTTCCAGGTAAAGCAGATGCTTAAGCCCACATCAGAGTCAATGGAGAATTATCAAATACAGTCTGGGGAGTCATTCAGCACACCCTAAATCAGAGAATTGCTGGGAAGGTATCAGCCCTCTGGACTCTGTGAACTGTGTCAATCCATCTCCACTCACAACGGTGCAGCCTCAGGTGTCTGTTTTACACATAGACAACTACACTGAGACATCCAGAGATGAATCCAACCCAAAACATCGGACACCTTTTCACCATATGACCTGCCTACACTGAATTATGATGGTATTTCACTCCCCTCACTGCATTTTTCCTTCAGTAAACTGCAAATTGCATCCTGTGAGAGGTCACCACCATTAGCCTTGCTGTACAATAATGAGCAAAGGTAAGTGAAATGACCTTCACAAGATCAGAAGGGCAGAGGAGGAAAGGAACCCAGGTGTCTTGAAGTCTTGGGGTGTGGGGACATTGCTACATCCACTCTCCCTGTGCGATTGCACTCTGATCCTCCCTGACTGCCCTTTGCATAAATATTACATAACATAAATGTTATAGGAGTTAACAATTATACTAATGATAAACAAGCTCACGAGAAACCTCAGAGGGTCAAAGCAAGAACACGTGCTTTATGAAAAGGGTCGTAGAGCATATCACTGCATGTTTTAATCAGTTGTCTGGGGGAAAAAAATGTAAAGATGTTGAAATAATTAATTTTTAAAATAAAAATAATTTTAAAAAACCCTTCCTGCCTCACCACTGCCAAAATAACCCTGGCTCTGTCAGACCTCGTGGAGGAATAAAGCTGCTTAGTGACTACATCTGCTGCAAAGCAGTGTCAGTGCTCTGTGCAGGGAGACTTCTCAATTGACATAAAGCAGGGAAAAGAGGGATGTCCTTGAAAATTAGATGAATCACTAGATGCTGAGTTTGGTCTCACATTAGGATGGGGCAAGAGACTTTGGATAGAGGCACTGCCATCTCACAGCCCTGCCTGAACCCTGGTCAAGCTGTGCTTAGAGATGGCAAGAAGGTTTGCAGAGGTCAAGCACCTTTCAGTGGAGCAGTGGGAAGTTGGTGGCTCTGCTACCTGCGCAAAAGATGCTCAGAGTGACACCCCAGACCAAGTTGTCAGTACCAGATGACACCCATAACCTTGCCAGATCCAAGAAGAAGAGGGGAAAACACAGGAGCACCAGAGATGGTGGGTATGAATCCGTGCTGGCAACAATTAACCCCAACATATGGGTGTTCAAATGGTTCTCTAACCACAATCACTCCTGATGTCCAGAGCTGTGTAAGGGGAAAGACAAGTGCATGAATTAGTGCATAAATGCCCTACTGCCTGCACCAGGCTTCCTCCCCAGGCAGTGCTTTCTCTTTCTTAAGTGCTTTATTGGATGGTCCCTCTCCCTTTCCCTAGTCTTTCACATGGATATACAGGTTTTCCAACTGTCCATCCCAGGTTTTCCCTGAGACCTGCTGGTTTCTCATGCCCTCTGATAGAAGCTGCTCTATTTCCAAGATGCTTTACAAACCTTAGTAATCTACCTGGGCAAAACTGCTGGACAGAGAGAAATAAGCACAGAATCCTTATCAGTGGGGCTCCAGGAAACAGAGGTTTGCAGGGCTGCCCCAACCTGTGTCCCTTAGAGATCTCCACCATGTAGGATGGACGCACTTGGCCCCAGATGATGAAAACAGTTATGAGAACTTCTTTCTATCAGAAATGTCATCTGAGGATGACAGAGTTTGCAAGGGGCTGAGAGTTTCCCAGGTGTTCAGAAGGACCTGTCTGGTGATGTTGGGAAGAACAGCCTTAAGGAGTGACATCAGCATTAGCACATAAGACTGCAGTCATGTCTGGATCACTCTCAAGGAGTTTTTATAGGCAAAATCTGACCTTGTTGCCATGGGAGATGCTGGTGGCTGAGGAATGGGAGGGGAGACCTTGATCCACACACAACAGGGTAAGCTTGAAGACTTCATCTGGTAGAGAAGGCACCCACACCCAATTCAGCAGGACAGGGTCAAAATGTCTCTGCCACAGCAGATTTCCCTGGCCAAGTCATCCCACAAAAAGGTCAGATGTGGATTTAGGGCAAAAGGAACTTCTGGAGGTTGTGTAGCTCAAGCTCCTGTTCAAAGGACGTCTCTGAAAACTAGCAAGCCCTCTCGTTCAAGGGTGTGGACCCAGAGCCCAGTGGGGTGTGAGCAGATGATGCACACACACATCACTGCTGTGAATTTACACAGCTCTGTAGGTAACATTTACTCCTCTCTTCGTTTACTAATAGCACTAACCAGTATGACCTCACTCTCCCTCTCCTGGTTAGGGGTGATGCTTTAAAATCCAATATTCTAACCCTCTTCCCACTTCCATAAGCACAACAATGCCATTCCCACTCATGAACATTGATCCAGGCTTGTGTGACCCTTCAGTAACTTTGCTGGAGGCTCCTACATACTGTCTGCGTAGAGAGTGAATGACAAAGAACTTGAGAGGAGACATGAAGTGAGCAGGTCAGTGACCTGTCCTTATCACTCTGGGGAAATCAGCCAGGAGACCTCTCCAAAAAAACCATCAGATTTTTATACATTAAGGGCAATCCAGATATCCAGTTTTCAGGAATAAAGATACAAACCACTCAGAGAGTTTGCTGAGGAAGCGACTCAGACATGCAGCAGAAATCAGGTCAATCTGCTTTTTAGGTGACATCAGAACCTCAGGCAAAGCCAAGCTGGTGTGGTTTCCCAGATCCTGCGTGCTCTCTGTGTCTGTGTGCGTAACATGCTGTTTTCCCTAAGGGTACTCTCTAAGCCAAACCTATTTTAAGATTCTCCCCAAGACACTGTAGTTTAGATCTAGTTTTATGACTAACCCGGGTTACTACATGGGGCAAATTAAAACCGACAGCTTAGGACACAGCTGTCAAGATCAAGTCTTCTTGACAACTAGCCATATTTCCTGGGCCAGAGGAGAAGTGGTTTTCTGCTTCGCTTTCCTACAGTCTCCAGAATGGGTTATACAGCCAGTAATGGGAGCAGCAAATTTACTCCTTTGGCTTCATCATAGTCAGGAAAATTAACCCTCATTTGTAGAATCACAACTTCATATCTCAGACAAAAACCTTGCACTGCAACACAGTTGCTCTCAGGAGACCTTGTGAGATATTCCAGGCTGGAAAAAGACAAGGTGTCATCATGTTATCTCCAAGAGTGGCAATGCTCTGGCACCTTTGTTCTGTCTCCGAGAACAGGGAGGGAATGGCTGGTGACAAAGTACATCCTGGAGGACAGCAGCATATCACCATAACAGATGAGCGTGCAGGTACAGGTGCTTGTTTTATCGCACTGGATTAGGGGTTTTAGTGCTCACATAGTTTAAACATTAATATTTGCCTAATTAAGCCATAGGCACTAGCACAGCCTGGCCACAGAGGCAGTCACCATGGCTGAGTTCGGAGATGTTATAAGTGCTGTGGGGGAGTTTGGGCTATACCAGAAATTGCTGATACTGGTCCTCTCCCTCCCACTCCTTCTTAATCCTTTCCAAATGATTAGCCAAGTGTTCATGGTTGTGGATGTGCCCCATCACTGTGACACCAGCTGGATCCGCGCTGTCGGCCCCAACCTGACGCAGGAAGAGCAGCTGAACCTCACCCTGCCCCGGGATGCAAACGGGGAGTACGAGCAGTGCTCCATGTACTCCCCAGTGGACTGGGACCTCGACTCCATCGTGGCGTACGGCCTGAACTCCACGCAGAAGTGCAGCAGTGGCTGGGTGTACCCGTCAGAAGAGCCACCGTCCCTGCTGACAGAGGTCTGTAAACACCTTTTAATGGGGTAGGGATGTGGAAGGGAGGGGATGGGCATGTCCTGTACTGTAGTTTGCTCAGCCAGTGCCAGCTGTGCTGCAGTCAGGCTGAGACTTACACCAGGCACTGGGGGATTTTGCCTCCATCACACAGATCACAACTTGGGAGTTTGTTGCAGGAAAACCATGATGGAGATGCCCAGGGAGGGCACAGGCAATGACAGTGGGGGTGTGAGTCCAGCACATGTTCTGTCAACCATCTCTCCCGTTTCGAGTATCCAGACCCTTGAATCTATGATATATCTTGCCTGGAGGGACCTTCTGGGTGTTCCTGTCACAGTTTCTCCTATTCATATCCTGGCTCTACTCACATTACTTTTTCTGTGAAAGGCATTTACCCTCCAAGGGCTTGTCATTGATATTTCTGGGGCCTCCAGAGACATTCAGGGCTTCAACAATACATCCCATGGGCCATGAAGTTGAGCAAAAGCCTTGTCTATCAGCATCCTCAACTTCTCTGTTCTGCTTTATTCCCCACCTTCTAGCTGATGAGGTAGTGATGAGACAAAGGTTGGACTCAATGACCTTGCAGGTCTTTTGCAGCCTAAATGATTCCGTGATTCTGTGATTCTCCCTCTCTGGATATCTGGTACTCTCTCACCTTGCCTCATTTCTCCTTTCCTCCTCCCTCTCTCCCTCCTTTCCTTCCTCGCAGCTCCAGCACTTTCTTGCAAGTACCTTCCTCTGAGGAAGAGAGGAGTCCAGCCTCTGGCATTTGCAAAGGTTCCTTGGTGTCCCTGTCCATTTCCAAGCCAGCTTCTCTGGAGGCTTCTCAGCACCTGCTGCATCCCTTCCCATTGCTATGCTGGTCCTCCTTTGCTGGAGAAAACACAGCTCTCCTTCTCTCCTCCTCTTTCCACCCTGCCCTATCCTTGCAGCCAGAGAAGGAGCTGCTAAAAGTCTTATCCCAAGGTCCCGTTTTAAGCAAAATCTGCCAACCAGGATGCTCCCTCGGGAATGCCTGGTCAGATCCCAGCACTCAGGGGATGTGCAGCAGGATGAAGAGGCACACTGAGCACCTCGTATGTCTGTCCCGCCTCTGATTTGTGCCCTCTGTGGTGTGCCCACATGTCCTCGTGAGTGGGTTGTCTGCTCCCAGGGGCTGGAGTGAGAGCTCAGGCACCCAGCTTCCGGACCAGGCAGGCTGCCCACTCTCAGAAAGTAGCTGGGGCCTGTCAAAAGCAACAGCATCTGTGTTTCCTTCCTCCAGTTTGACCTGGTATGTGACAGGACATTCCTGAACGACGTCTCCCAGTCCATCTACATGGCTGGGCTTCTCCTAGGAGCCATGATCTTTGGGATGCTAAGTGACAGGTGAGGAAACACGGTCACCTTCCCAAAGTCATTGTCCAGCACTCAGGGACAGCCCAGCTGACAGTGCAGCCTGCCCTTGCACTGGCCATTAACTATTCCCTCCACAGACTAAGTCCTCTTGCCTGAGCAAGGGCATGTGGGGCCACCTGATGTGTCTGTAGATGTCTGATGGTTGAAAAGAGAGAGAGCCAGACACAGCCTTGTGGGTGGTCCATCAGGAATCAAAAGTCTAGCCCCGACTCCTATCTCAGCCTTCACAAGCAATGTGGTGGTTCAAAAGGGGAGAAGCTGCTTTTTCTACACACTATTTCTTAGAGTATATAGAAGAACTTTGTTCACAGGGTTTTTAAATCTCCTCTGGTTCTCAAATCACTTTATATTCCAGCTAAGTTCTTCCCTATCCCCAGGGGGGTTCTCCAGATAGCGACTGTGTCTTCTCTCTTCTTCCACAGGGTTGGGCGCCGGCCAGTCTTTCTGATCTGCATGCTCCTCCAGGCCGTGTTTGGTCTAGGAGTTGCCTTTGTGCCCCATTTCTACGTGTACATGGCCATCAGGTGTGTCGTGGGGGCTGCAGTGTCAGGAATTATGATTACTGTTGTGTCCCTGGGTGAGTGGAGTAGGATGCCCTTGCCCTGAGGCAGCAGTTGTGCTCTCACAAGATGCAATACCAAAAGAGAGACTGACATGTTTTGGAAAGGCTGACCCTGAACTTTTGTTCTTCTTCTCAGCTACGGAATGGGTTGGAGTGTCCTTCCGGCCAAAGGCAGTGCTTATCTCTCACACGGCTTTTGCCATCGGACAGATGCTTGTGGCTGGATTGAGCTATGGAATTCGCAACTGGAGGCTCCTGGAGATTGCAGGATCTGCTCCTATGTTTGCCCTTTTTTTCTACATCTGGTAAGCAGGAGTGGGGTAGAGCTTCTGGAATACGTAACAGCAGTGTGAGGGGTGGAAGTGAGGAGGCAGCAGCAGCTCAGGACCAGGCTGGCTCTTTCCCATCACAGCACAG
>JAWWEU010000081.1:4049300-4140030 GCA_035583155.1 Acropternis orthonyx | reverse complement strand
GTGCATGTTTTCCAAACGCAGAGTGACACAGATCTCCTCTCCTCTGACCACAGATACTGTGTTCATCATCTGAAAGACCAGCAGCAATGCCTCACTGGCCAGCTTCAAGAATAGACTACATTTAAGATGCAGACTGAAAGACCTTTTGAGGAAGGACTGCTTAATGTAAATTAAAAGGTTCAGCCCTCATGCCAAGCCTGGCACTCATGTGGAGAGAACCAAAATGGTTTAAAAAAAAAAATAAAATTAAGGCAGTTTACAAGGGGACTTCTAACACTTCAAAGTCAAGGAACTTCTCAAAAACACAAACACAAGGGAAGGCAGCTCTCCCTCTTGTGGGTTAAGACTCAGCTTGCTTTCTCAGGTGCAAGCATTCAAACCAGCAGTTTTAAAACACACAGCCAAAGAGAAGCAGATTTCTCAGCACTCCAGGTGACCCAAACAACATGTACATTGGTGTTTCAGATAAAAGGAGAAGCAGGTAAAGAACAAAAAAAAAAAAAAAGATCCGTTCAGTATTAAAACTTGTGCAAAAATAGCAAGTGAAAAAAAATGAAACCACATGTAAGCAAACATTTAGGCAAGATCATCAGAGCAGTGGAACCCCCTGCTTCGTACTCAGTAGTATTTTTTTTTAAAGTAAGGCAATAATAAAATGAACATGCAGGCAATGACGTGTTGGGTCTGCATGTTTGAGATGACAGATACAAAAACATGAGAGTTGTTTACAAAAGGTGTAAACGTCATCGGTAATTTCAGGAAGGTTTGTGATCCTATTAAGGAAAATGTTAAAGCTTCTAGGAAGGGGGCTGTAGTTCAATTCTTTGGCAGTAGTGGTTTTTTTTTTTTTTTTTAGGCTAACAGAAGCATTACGAATATGCACATGTGGGTTCTCAGTTGGGAAACATCTCCTGGGATCATTGTTTAGCTGATGCTGAGCTGTGCAAATCCTATAAGTTTGCCATCATCCGGAATATCTGAGCCTTCAACACCAGATGCCTGAAACAAGGAACAGAGATCCAAATAGCAACACACATCCTCCACCCTCCCATACAAACCACAAGAAGGTGTATCAGACAGGATGTGGGGAGGGAGCAGACATGGGACAGCTTTGCATTGCATTCAGCACCTCACACTACCCAAAGTTAAAGTTGAGTGCTTTCATTTTTTGCCTTTTTTTTGAAGCTACAAAGGGCTGGGGCTGAAGTTTTGCAATGCCTGCCCTGACTAGGGCTACATGCAATAACTGGGGCAAAACAAGTGAAAACTCCTTGCAGAAAGAGAAAAAAAAATAAAAATAGCACTTACTGCTCCACTCCCAATAACCTGGTTACACCTTCTCTTTGCCACTGTAACTCTACCTCTGAATTTCATCTCCTCTGAGAGATTCACCTGCTCTTCTTTCAGTTCTCCAAGCCTATCTGCTCTCAGTTTTGTCCCCTACTCCTTTATTTTCCTTTTTTCTTCATTCAGGGACAACATGTCTGGACCCTCCTCATCCTCCTCCTCCAAGAAAGGAGTCCATGTAATTCTTAGCCCATCTACTTGCCCTGAAGTATTTCTGCAAGTGTACATTCCAAGACCCCAAAACATCCCTTTGTAACATTTTGATATGTTTATTAGCCAGGATAGGACAATGCTTGTATTAGCACATCATCTCACACTTATTTAACCCAGGTGCTGCTCAGAGGATACAAGCAGGGAGCCTGAACTGCCTACAGTGAGACAAACATGGGAAAGAAGGGAGGATTTAGAGTGCATACATCAGATGCTTGCAGCAGACATCTATAAGCAAGGCCTTCTCCTTGCAAGGGACAACTTTTTCAATTAGGGAACAGGAATAAATACCAGTTTGAAAGTGACGGATCTATTTGCTTGGGGCTCTTCCACAATTTTCTGCAAATTAGCTGCAACTGAAATCACACACACACACACAAAGAAAACGGGCAAATATTAGGACAGGCTAGAAAAAAACATCCCAAACTCATTAACCCTCTTTGTATTACTTAGTAAACTTTGAAATGTTACAATTATAAAAAAAAAAAGTTTAGGTCTCAACTAGACTCAATCTACTTAAATCTAGAGCTTTAAAGTGTGAAAATGCTGTCATTGTTACTCTGCTACTTTTTCAGAGGTGGTTATTTTCCCTGGATGTGGTGGGATTAGTACAAATAAATTGCCCAGCTACACCTGGAAATCCAGTTAATTTTGCACTGAACAGCCTTTCCAGATCCTGCTGCCTGTGTATGACAAACAGTTTTGCCTGCTGTAGCTGAAATACACCGGCAGTGCTGACAGTTTAAATACCCTACAGGACACATTTGTTTAGCAACCTGTTGTTTGAGGTAGCTGTTCAGCCCCACACAACTTGTGCTGCTGCCCCAGGGCCTGTGCACCTCACACTTCCTTCCCCAGCCCTAACTAAAACCCAAAAGCCTGGCTGATTCCAGTCCCAGACCTCTCTTGTGCAGGACCCGTAAGCAGGACAGGCCGTGCAGCAATTTGGCAATGCATCTGTGTCAGATTATAATGATTTAGCTAATGCATCAATTAGACTTCATTTTGCATTACAAGGAACATTTGTTTCATAATGTTTCCAACTAAATCATATTCTTGTGAACTGGGAGTTGCCTACATGTAGTGGCACAGAACCGTCACTGGAATTGACAGCAGTCATGTAGAGCCAACAGGGTACAGAATCAGCACACTTTGCTAGAACCCACTGACCAGGTCATTTTAAACATGCAAAACTGACTGAAATGGTTAGAGCAGAAAAAATAATACATAATTACCTATTACCAGATCTCTGCCATCAACAAGACCTGCTGAAATGAGCTCCTGGGACACGCCGTCCGCAGTATCTGTTGGGGAGAAACCCAAGAGCCGTCACCACAGAGCAGAAATTGTCCAGCTGATGAAGGCATCACACAGAAACCTAAGGGAGCTTGTACAAACGAGACAGCAGAAGTGTTCTTGCCAAACCACAGATAATAGGCTGCACACCAGATGCACACAGACAGCACTGAACTAAGCTGTGAACTCACTGGAATTCATCAAAGGGCTGCACTTTGGCCATATCCATGAACAGGAAGGGTCTCCTCAACAGCAGCGTTCCAAGCACAACCTCAGCAAGTCCATTAGGAAGGCACCATGGACAGACATTCACATCCACACAAATGCACAACACCAAACACAAAGCTTCCCCTTCACACACACACTGGAATTTCTCACCAGCTTACCTCTCCCTGGGGTGAATTCAAATCGAATATCATTGAGCTCTTTTTTTGAATTCCTGTGGAAAAAAGAGAATTTTATATATAAAAGACCATTTTATGATTGGTGCCCAAAACAAAGTGCTGTCATTGAATAATCAGCCTGTGAAATGAATTCATTGCATCCTTCCCCCTCAAAGGCAGAAACTAATCTTTTGGGTTTGCATATGGAAGCAGCACAGTTTGCCTCCAACCTGACAGAGCCTGATCAAGTCCAGGAGAGGTGAGTGCCACCTCGCTGGTATAAGGCCTTGTTTTTCCACTGTCTCAGCAACTCATACCCATCAGCAGGTATATCCTCGGAGCATATGCTTGAGAGGAGGGAAGCACCCACCGTCTGCAGATGCACACACATTATGGAACTGACTGGGAAGTGATGCTCAGTGTCCCCAGGCCACTGCCTACCAACAACCAGGACTGCCTTCAGGGATGAGAGCCAGGTTCTTCTAATGAGAAACATCAGTATGTGAAATGAGTGTAGAAAGATTCTGCCTGTCTCTAGAGACACAGACCAGAATCCACTCCTTGAACTGGGTAAAAGCTCTTCACTCTCACAACTGGCTGCAGTCTGAAGTTGTGCCTGATTGTCCAGCACGAGGCAAGAACCCCTGGATCTCTGGTTCCCTTTAGGGAACCCAGCTAATCTCTCCTTTCCACACCATTAGAGTTCAGCAATGTTTATATAAATACCAAAACCTCTTTCAATCTACAGGTTTTGCCAAACTGAAGTGGCTGTGATAAACTGCTTTTCCAGAGCCTGGTTTCAGAAGAGCAATTGAAATCCAAGCTGAGACAACGTATAACCACCACCCTATTAATTCAGAGGTACAAAAGTCTGCCAGTGTCCCTCTCCACAAAGGCTCACTTTGACTGAACAGGGCAGTTTGGTGTCCTTACCTTAACCTTAGTACAAGGCTGATGGGGACTTTCGGGTCTTCCTGTACCGGAGCTGCTGCAGCAGCAGCAGCAGCAGGTGGGGCCTGCAATAGAATTACATAATTTTAAAGCAGATTAATAATTCCTTGCTCTGGTTTTTCAAACTGGAGATAACCTCAATTAACTATTGATACAAACAGAAATTTAACTCACTGTTGGAATCGTGACAGTACAGTGAAAAAGACGACAGACTAATGAAACAGGAGAACTTCATATTTAAAGAGTATCCAAGGAGGGTCTCCGCAATTGTCTTGAAAAGACTAAATCTACACAACTTTGAGAAATTCCAAAAGGGCAGGAGACTACACAAGTGCTAACTGTAAAAAGATTGCCTGCCTGCTGTGCACTAAAACTTAAGGCTTTTGGGTATTCAAGATCTCCTGTGTTTTAAACCCTGCCCCAAACCTCTAATTTTAAAAACTGACATAATGGGTCATAATGAGTACCTAGGAAATAATTTAATTCCAGATTAGTGTAACTCTCAGTTACTTTTTTTTGTGTGAAATCAAAGCCTTTAAGAGTATCTAGCAGCAATCTTAGACCTGTCTATTCTCACTTCTAAATTACTGTTGAATAATTGTATTTGGAATGTGTAATCAAAGCATTTTATATTGGTCAGCAGCAGATTTCTACTAGGAAAGATCCAGGAGTTGCCCATCTTTATAGCACCTGTGACAGTTGCAGTAAAGGGCTAATTGTTAATCAACATTCACCAAAAAATTGAAGAAAAACAGAGAAGTGTTGGTCACTCTCCCAACTGTGCAAGTCACCTGTACTGCACATGCTGAGGCAGGGATTTTACATCTGCAGAAACAAGACAGACACAACACCAGGCTGATAATTTAAGCATAGCAGGCTTGACTGAGTTTTTTTCATCTAGATCTCCTCCATAAGAGAAAGAAAAAAATAACCCTTTGTTTAAGGCTAGCGTTTTACTCCATGGTGCTCTTGGGCCAGCAATGCAGCTCAGGGCTCCTGATGACAACCTGGTTTCTGTTGAAGCTTTACCAGGTCAGTGAAAACAAACAAGGGTTCATGGAGAAGCCCAGAGCTCTGCAAAACAGTAACCAGCAAGTGACAAGAACCAGAGCAGAGGTATAAAGAACAACACTCTGACAAAAAGTGCTGTAAAGAAGAACATATTGACAATAAAGAGGTGTAAAAAAGAGCATATTGACACTAAGAGCAATAAAGAAGAACACACTGATACAAGTTCATGAAGTTCACCTTAGGACAAGCTACCAACAAATAAGTTATTGGGCACCAGTGGCAGGGAGGAAGATATTCTGCTAGTGCAAACCAAACACTGCCACCGAGACCAACACTGATACTTTGTTTTACTGTGAGTCCCAGTCTTCACTTCTGCATAAAATTCAATGATTAAACACTGGACTTTTTTCAAGATATCTGAAGGGCTTTAATTTAAGGATTAAGCTACTTTTATTGTAGCCAAGAATATGTCAGATCCCAACTCCACCATTTTTGTGTAATGAATAATGGACTGGCTTTAATGGGTCTGTAAACAGGAACACAGAACCACAGAATGGTTTGGGTTTAAAGGGATCTTGAAGATCATTCAGTTCCACCCATGCCTGCCATGGGCAGGGACACCTTTCACTAGACCAGGTTAGTCAGAGACCCATCCAACCTGGTCTTGAACAATTCCAAGGATGGCAAGTCCATAACCTCTCTGGGCAAACTGCTAGTGCCTCACCACCCTCACAGTGAGGAATTTCTTCCTAACAGAGCTGACTGCAGTGATATGCAAAACCTTCCACACTCTTTAAAATAAAATTAATGAAACATTTCTAGGAAGAAGTAAGTCTAAGATTTATTTTTCTAATCAGCACTGTCCAGTCTCTTTCCTTTGGGTCTGCCAAGGACTGATGGTGGCCCCTCCAACATTGACAGGCTCTCCTCACAAAAAATGAACAAACAACCCCAACAATTATGAACATCAGTGCCGTTTATAAAACATGTACTATCATCCAGGAGCCAAGCAAGTTCTGCAGTGCTTTACTAAAGCAAACCACAAGACATGTTCTAAGTGTCTCGGGAATGATTTGGGTTGGCCATTTTTCTCTGAAATCTGGAGAATTTAGGTTCTAGTTTCGTCCTCACTTTTCTCTCCACTCTTACCCATAGGTGCCAGCAATGCTGAGACACACAGTCAGAGCCTGTTTGTGCTTCACCTTAAATACGAGGAACAAGCAGCTGCCACTTAAATGAGACTATCTTTTCTTCTTACCCTTCAACAGTGCCTCATTCCAGAGTCTACTCCCTGAACAGCATAAAAAGCTACTGCTCACCCACAGAATAATAATGAAAAATGACCACACCCACATTGCCCATCTTCCAAGCACGATCTGTCCTTCTGCAGAAGCTGCGGCACTAAATCAGCTTCAGACAAGCAACTTCCATGGTTTCAGGTCATTCTAGAATGTTTGGAATAGGACAGCACCTGAAAGCTGGCAGGAAGGGTTTCTGCTCTTACCTGGGTTGCTGCTGGGGCTGCTGCTGGGGCTGCTGGAGGAGCCTGACTAGGTGGAGGTACAGCAGTTTGAGGTTGTGCAGGTGCTTGTCCTGCAGCCTGAGGTAGTTGAGTAGGTGCCTGTGCTGGAGCACTGAGTGAAGAACCTGGAGACTCAGCTGATCGAAAGAGCTGCAAGTAAAAAGAAGTTTTAATGAGAAAAAGAACTCAAGAGTTCTGACTCAAGTACCAGCTTTCCCAGAAATGCTTGTTTGGCACATAAATCACTTAGAGAAAGTCAATGCCAGGGGCATTCCCAGGCCTCCAGGACGCTAACGCTCATCCCAAGCTGGCCTTCAAGGGACTGAATGTGTCCTGACACTTCAGTAAAGAAGGATAAGAAACCAAGATACCAGCGTGAGTGTGGATCTTGGACAAAAATTACACTCTTTGGCAAGGCTGGATGCACACAGATCATATCCCAGCTTGGATGAGAGCACCCTATCTTTCGGTTTCCCTCTTTCTCGGAATCCGAGTCCTACTTACAGTTCCAAGCAGCCATGCAGTCACAGCAGAGCAACCCTGCTTTGACTTGTCATTCCCTTCAGAGAACAAAACCTAGCAAAGCAGTAAGGTAACTATGGACAACTGATCCATTTACAAAAGTCAGAGTCAGAGCAATTTGGATATTCAACGAAAAGTGAATTCAGAGTTCTTCAAAACATACCAGACAAGGTTTAGGACTGGACTTCACTAAAGTTAGCCTCTTAGGGGAGGTGGGGGGAATGAAAAAAAAATAATTTGAGGGTGGAGAAAAGAGATAAATGAAAGTTTAATCTTTTTTTTACCTCTTGTTATTCAGAAGAGAGAAACCAATTTTGGCATGGGAGCCAAAGAACTGCCAGCTTAATGGCACTTCAGTGTGCCCTCCAGCTTACTCTGATGAGTAAGTAGGTAAGTAGGAAATATAAATCACCTTGATTAGTGAAAACCTTGGCAGGAGAACTCTAAATCACATATATATTAAAGGATGTATTACAATGAGAAAATTCCCAAAGGGATTCTGCTTTAGAGCTTTTTCTTTGAAATTAGAATGTATGTCAAATTACAGTGCCAGAACCGTAGTCTTTCTTAAGATCTCCCTTTATAAACATTTCCGGGAAATGAAGGAAGAACACGAGAGCCCAACCCAGGACTCATTTCTTGGAGACAGCTCTGTTTATCTTTCCACACAGGTAGGGAAGAGACAAACATAGCACAGTTTCTGGAAGATAAGCGGTCCCTATCACTGAAAGATAAGATATACCAATATTCCTATGTAAGAAACAGTTCCACACTGAAGCAAGACTATAAATTGGAACTGAAGTTTTGTTTGGTATCAATTATTACTACAGATTTCTTTCACAGTTCTGAGCAGATTCTGAGTTCTCTGGTTCCAAACCAGAGAACTAGACTATGCAAACCAGACAGCTTAAAATTGTGTTCCGTTGAGTTTGTGTTGGGTTTTTTTAGAAGAGGAAATGGAAACACAGCTGTTTTACTTGACTTATTCTTGTGACCAATTCTTTACCTTGCAACATACAGACTTTTGCCATAGCAAGTAAAGTAGACAAGACATACAGCAAATTTACCTCAAGAAGAGCTCTTGGCATTACACGGCCAAGAATTCCTTTCATAGGGAGCTCTTCAAACGGAGCTCACCTAGATACTTGCTTCTACTTCACACAGTATTGCTTTCAAAGGCTAATAAAGCATGTTGCTCAAAACAACAGCAATAACTAGTCATTTCAGGAAGCCATTGTCCATTACAACTTACCTCGGAATTCTGTACAGGTTCTTTCACTCTGGGAGACTGAAAAACAGAGAAAAAGCTGTCAGTGCTTCAATGAAAGTGAAACTTACTGACCAGGAATTGCAAGAACCAAACTGAACATGAGAAACCTATGTAACTGTTTCAAATTACATATGTGTATTAGGATATAGTAAAAAGGAGTATCACACAATTTGTTGTGATGTTATACCACTCAGAAACACATGAATGTTTCAGAATTCGCAGTCGATACTTCCACAGTGGCACACAATACCCTAAGCTGCTATCATTGCTCTCCATTTGCAAAATCCCGGACTCTGGAAGATCACTCAGATTAGATCAAATTACTTATGCACCAAGATGCCAAAATCCATTTTAAGCTACCAAAGTCTGGCAGAAAAAGATAAGCCACACAAATCTGCCTGGCAGAATTCTGCTAGTAAACAAATCCCCTTTGTATACCTAGAGAAGTAGTTTGCAAACCTACTCGCTTAAAACACATAAAGCCTTTGCAGGGTGGGAGGGGGGTGGAAAATCAGCCTTGCTTGTGCTGCTTCATAGAAAGAAATCCCTGGCCTGCTCTCCCTGCCCTTGGACTCTGAATTATGCTGTGCTCTTTGTGAGAGAGCAGAGAACTGACAGGTGTACAGCGTTCAGCAGTGAAACAAAGAGCTCAGTGGAACAAAGGGGAAAGTGCAGTCAAAGTAAGGTGACCAACCTTTGCTTATCAGTAAAACAAAGATAATAGCATTAGCTGTTTCACATGAGCAGTAAGGAACTGCCAAGTAGGAAAGCCCTACAATTAAGAGAGCCTACAGCTTTGGCTTCCAACAGGTCCAATTACTATATGGAGATAAGTAGGATGGTTTGGTCCATGCTGGGATTAATAAAATAGATATTCCTTCTCCATATAATCATCTAACAGACAGGTTGCTACTTGGAGAGTACAAGCTCAACAACATAACGATAAATCTCATCATGCCCCTATCCTGAGCCAGTCTATGCAGTAACTAAAGCCACTACCTTAACAAGTGCAGATCAGAACAATTTGTAACATATGGCTCAGAAGCTTCTCATGAGAAAAGGTTAAAAAGTCTTATTCTCAGAACAGCAAGTTGCAAAAAGCCCTCTGACAGAAGAAGAAATATTTCCCTTATGATGACTATGTGCAGGCAGTGTCAGGAAAAAAGTCATGCAGCTGGAAAGGTAAAGCCTGAAATCCCTCTAAATGTGCTCAGCCTTCACTTGACAGTTACCAGGCAAGATGAAAAACGTGGCATTACTCCCAGAAAAACAGCCATGCTTCACATCTGCAGACCACAGTTGCTGTGCTGTTCTTTCAGGCACAAAGCTCATTACCAAGAATACCTGGATGCCTCAAGGAATTACGTAAAAGGAACTTGTCTGAAAGATCACAGTGTGCTAAACACTGTACCAACAAGTACAGAAACACTGGTCCTGCCTCTCAGCTAACAACTAACCCAGATAAATGGCAAAGAGAAGTGTTGAGAGCTGGTTAACAGGAGCCAGTGTGTGCCCAGGTGGCCAAGAAGGCCAGTGGCACCTGTCCTGTATCAGCAATGGTGTGGCCAGCAGGATCAGGGCAGTGACTGTTCCCCAGTGGGCACTGGTGAGGCTGCACATCAACTCCTGTGTTCAGTTTTGGGCCCCTCACTACAAGAAGGTCATTGAGGTGCTGGAGCAGGTCCAGAGAAGGGCAGTGGAGCTGGGGAAGGGTCTGGAGCACATGTCCTATGAGGAACAGCTGAGTGTTTATGAGGGGTTGTTTAAACACCTATGAAGGGGTATTTAAGCTGCAGAAAAGGATGCTCAGAAGATACTTTATTGCTCTCTACAACTTCCTGAAAGGAGATTGCAGCCAGGTGGGGGTCAGTCTCTTCTCCCAGTAACAAGTGGTAAACCAAGAGGAAACGGCCTCAAGTTACATGAGGGGAGGCTAATACTGGGTATTAGAAAACATTTCCTCATTGGTAGGGTGGCCACACATTGTGACAGGCTGACCAGGGAAGTGGTAGAGTCACCATCCCTGGGAGTGTTCAGGTAACATGTAGATGCAGCACTTGGGGACAGGGTTTAGTGGTGAACATGGTGGTTCTGGGTTAACAGTTGGACTCGACAATAGAGGTCTTTTACAACCTTAGAAAACAGGACAAACATTAAAAGACATTTACTAAGGCACAAATAGGATGACTTGGGGGATTAGTTCTAACTAATGTTTGCTTGTGTAATCAATGATGTGAGCAAGTAGTGAAATGTGACCACACAACCCATCACTGCACAGATTTACTGGGCAACAGGAGGCAAACAATTTAAGAGCCCACAGAGCATAACTGCTTTAATTTGAATTCAAGGTTTTAAATGGAGAGAGGAAGGAAGTCCAGTAAGTCTTTATATCCAAAAGGTAATGTTGAGTCAACAAGTCACCATATTCAATGAATTGAAGAGGTATTTCTGGCTCCGGGTATAATAAATATTTGTCTCCTTTCAGGTGCAGTCCTACCAAGAGACTAGTAAAATATGTGTTTATACACATTAAATTCACCCTAATTTTTCTGTAAAGTGAAAAACATAAACACTTTTCATTTATGTAGATGCTTCTATGCAGGTTAATATTTCAGTATTTTGGCAAGTTAAGTCAGTCTGCAAGGCCTCTTTTTACTTGAAGGCTGACAGCAACAAAATAGAAGTACAGATGGAATCACAGAATCACCAAATGGTTTGGGTCGGAAAATAACTTTAAAGACCATCTACTCCACCCCCATTGCTATGGGCAGGAATAAAAGGTGACACTTAGTTCTCGCAAGTTATTCTATCCAACAACTTAGTTAAAATTGCAGAGGGATTTTACAGACAGGTGGAATTTACACCCTGTGTTTGAAATACGGCCAAATATGCAGGACAAACACTAGTCCTCAACAGCACCACCACATTCATGGCAACAACTGGCAGTTTGGACACAAGTCTTAGAACTGCTTGAAAAGGGATCAAATTCAAGCACCCAGGCAGACATACAGTGAGGTCTAAGATGCTATAATGCCCTTCCTGACATCCTGAAACATATGGGTTTCCCAAACTTCTGTGATGGATATACACGGGGTGCCTTCAAAATGGTAATACAGATCTACTTTAGGTAACTCAACTGAAACCTTCTACTCCAGCACCTGTCCTAAAGGTTTCTTGACCAGGAGACCAACAAGTAAAGGCCAAGCACAGCCCAAATTAGAGCAATCAGAGCAGAGAGCAGCACAAGCAAATATGCCAGAGCATCAAGAAAAAACTGGTTTGAAAAGGAGCTTGTAAACGTGTGTCAATCTGCTTTTTTCTGCCTAAGAGGAATGAAACAAGTAAGTACTGTTCAAAACACAGTACACAGGGCTATGTCGTGGTACCCTGAGCTTAGAGACAAGATGCAACAAGTTCTATGTAGTCTCCAAAAGCAAATTAGGGTCTCTTACAATACTGTCTCCTAAAATTTGATCATATTTAAACCTACAAAAGCAATTTAAAAGAATTCAGCTTACAAAGAATAAAAGTGGTAGCCACCTGGTACCAAGAGATCTTCTTTGACCACGTAGTATGAAGTTGGATACAGTAAGCTCTTTAAAAAGTCATAATAACTGCTGCCACAAAGTACAGAATTACTGTATCAATAGTGGCTTTTAAAAACCCAAGCATTTCAAAAGATGCTAAAAAGATGTAAAATCCTGCATTTAATGTCGAAGTGCCTATTCAGAACACCAGCAGAAGGAAGACTAATGAAAGAGAAATGAAAAAATTTGTAAAGTGATAAATGCTTCAAACCAGTACTGCCTTTTTTTTCACTTTCATATTGAAAAGCTTCCTCCGAAATCCTTCACTGTATCACTAATTGAATTACAGGATGATTAAAACAGAGTCTACTTCAAGCCACCTGCTATAGTGAAAAGGGACCAGGCAAACTATCACAGTCAAAATCCACGCTGCTGGGGGAAGACAGCCTGAAAATTCATTGTAATGTTTTAGCTGATCATTATGCATTATTCCTCTGTGTTCCTGGGGATTAGTCTGGGTTTGAGGGGCTTTGTGTATGTCTTGTGAGAGGGGTAAGTGGTGATTTTTTGAGTATTTTCAAGTGCTAGATCACTCCTGTGACTTCAGGGATGCTGCAAGGTTTCTACTAGGACTGATCAATTTCAGTGTAACTGAGGGGAGGGAACCAGGCCATGCATGTTTCAGGAATCAGCCATAAGCACAGGTCCTATTGATTTCAGCTCCATCCTGGAGAGGGCAGTAGGACAAAACCTCTCCTGATATTTCCAGAAGAAAGCATCTCAAACTGCCAGCACTATCAAAGGGAATACCCTAGCTCCAGTGAATTAGTATGCTGAACTGGGAGCAGACCGTCTGGATTCACGTTCCCAATTACGCTGAACATCCCTGAATGAGACCAGCTGTGCTCCACAATGATGACAGAAAAGATCAATGCAATTTCTTCAGCCTTCAGTCTGCTTTCTTTGCTTCAGCACCGAACTCCAGGAGAGGGATTATAATTTTCTGTGTATCACACTTCAGGCCACGTGCTTCCCAAATACATTTAGATGTACTACAACTGGAAAATGAAACAGACAGTAAAGTTTGAGGACCCACCCTGAGCTGTGAAATTGCTGCTCTGCCTTCCTCACTTTCTTCATCTAGTTCATCATCACTCCATTCCCAGCCACCATCTTCAGTCTTATGAAGACGCCCACTGGAGCCTGGGACCCTCCGGACCTGCTCAGAACAAAGGCAGAGAACTTGTATCAAGGAAACAGTTTCTATAGCTGGTCATTTTTTTAGGAGAAATAGCACCAGAGCATCTCAGGTTGCATCACCTGCCTGGGTGCCTGAGTATTTTACTGCAATGGCTCTTCCTGTATCTAGGAAATGATGTATTACACTAATTATTGTTAAAAATGTGAACACGAGCCTCAAAATACTAGTATAACAGTAACAGCAAAAGCCTGGGAGGTTTTCAGTACCTTTTTGGATCTTTCAGTGATTGTTGGTGCTCTCTGCAACATCTTCTCTTGTAAAAACTCTTTATTCTGCAAAAGAAAAAAATACCAAACATTTGCTTTGCTGAAAAATGCCCTTTGATTCCTTCAGTGTCTCTGATAAAGTAACTGTTAAGCTATTTCTGGCACAAAGTGGTTTACATGTTTTATCCCCATTCCCCCAAAGACATTAACCACTTCCTTACTTTGCACTAGAGTATATGATGTTTCATTCTAAATACCTTTTCACAGTTAGCAGTGACACTTTCCCTTTGCAAAGTGATACGGAATTAACGACTGAGGAGTTGGGCATTATTCTGATTTACTGGGAAATATACTCACTATACCGCAGCATCTGATAGCCTGCTGAGGTATTTGGCATTCTTCCATCAGCAGATCCTACACCACCTGGGGATCCAATCCCTTTGCTTTGTATTACTCCTAAATTTATGCCTGTCCAACTGTCAAAGGCAAACCTCAGATGTCAGGCAGGCTGGGATGCAGGAATCCCTCTATGCTGGAGTAAGAAGATGGAGGAATTAGGGCAGCAAGATTTAAAGTGGCTGAAAAATGTAGAGCAATTATGTTTAGAGAAGAAGTAAATGCAGCGATCACGACAGATTAAATACTGGGAAACTGCTGTGATGCTTTATTGCACTAAACTTCCTCTTCAGCAAGATGCTCCAGAATAGAGCATGGACTCCTGGTAGTATAATTTTCTGACTGCTGGACTTGAGGGCCAAACTTCTGGCTGAAGGGGAGGCAGGACAAGCCAGGCAGGAACCTAGGCATTGGTGTTGGGATTTAGCTGGGTATTCCACAGCACACGAGAGAGGCTGGAAAGCCCGGTTGTCTCTGCCCATGCAATGCTAATTTTGCCACAAGCCTTAATATAGTTGTAGATTTTTATATAGTTTTATAGTCTTTTGCATTTGAAGAAACAGCCTGTAACCCCTGGACCACAGATTTAGGCTTGATTTAACCTCTGTGTCAGATTTTGAAGCTTGCTTCTGTGCTAAGGGAGAGATATTAACTTAGAACATTCTGTGTTGGAATCCTTGTATCCAGAGAGCTACCAGAACATGTTACAGTCAAAATACGACATTCTTTAGTTGTAGCATAAAGAAGGCTTAGAGGTGCTGGAAGAACTCCAAATAGAAGACGTGATGTGAAGGACATGAAGGTAAATGAGGAAAGGGTGGTCTTAAGACCTCCAACTCAATTCTAGAAGAGGCGTGCCACGGGGTGGTTTGTAGGACGAGCAAATTGAAAGACTGGATGGATTTCCTAGATAGGATAATTAAGTAGAGTCATAAATTCATAGAATTTTGTATGCCAGTGCGTGTGTCATGTACTTTGGTTGCTAAAAGCTTTTAGTAAAAGAACTTTTCTGCCTTCACTCTGATAAACCTTGTCTTGGAAACTTTTTTCCTTGATTTTAGGCAACACTCACAGAACTCCCCTGAAATGGTTGCTTGCAGGCAGGATGGGGAGTCTTAAGACACATGCTGTCATTCTTGATAAGAGGCTCTCAGCATTATCAAACCATACTTTTACACAACATAGACTGTATTTAAATATATGACTCAATATAGATGTGTAGAGATTGGATTCTTCAGCCCTTGAGTTTCAGCTGTCAGTTTGACAGTGGCTGATGTATGACGGTAATTGAACCCTGAATGCGAACTGGAACACGTTTTCACTTCAGATGCCAGGTTAAGTATTGCCTCATTTACAATAATGTTAATTTTCTATCGCCACACATGCTAATATGTTACTCTACGACAGCTTAATGAAAGCACGAAGGAGATTTAACACACAATGAAGTGTAACATGATCCAGAATTCACATAACCAAATGGAGAAAGGTCAGTAATGTGTAAGCCATCTCAACACTTTGGACACCAAGTGTGCACCCAGTATACAGATGCAGACTGATCAGATGTCTAAAATCTGATCACCAACAGTGAAAACCCAGTTAATACTGTCAGGAGCCCAGACATCAATTAAACTTGCCCTAAAGCAAACTGCTACATTTCATAAACTGGATCACAGAGAATTATCAAACCCACAGAATATCCTGAATTGGAAGGGACCCACAGGGATTATCAAGTCCAACTCCTTGTCCTGCACAGGACAGCCCCGAGAATCCCTCCATGTGCCTGAGAGTGCTGTTTGAACACTTCTTAAACTCTAGCAGGCTTGGTGCCATGACCACTTCCCCAGGGAGCCTGTTCCAATGTCCAGTCACCCTCTGGGTGAAGAACCTGTTCCTAATATCCAGCCTAAACCTCTCCTAACACAGCTCCATGTCATTCCCTCGGGTCCTGTCACTGACCACCAGAGACAAGAGATCAGCACCTGCTCTTCCACTTGCTCTAGAGAGGAAAAAGTGCAACCTTCCCATGGTTTCACCTGCTGGATTTCTGTCAGCTTTAATAGGACATCTAGCTCCTGAACAGATACCTGGATGTGGCCACTTCCATTTAAGCATCTTAATCTGGAAGCTGAAAACCACTTTGATTAATTGGTGATGCTGTTGTGCTATTGCAAGTATCAAATCTCTTTCTGACAGTTTAATCTGTATTCTGCTACAAACCCTGTGCATTTTCATCACAGACATGCCACAGAAAAAAATAAGGACACAGAAAACATCTCCTCATGCCCATGGAAATACAAATTCTCCCGTGCATTATTCCTGTCTCCCTCAATAAGACCTTGCACGTTGCATATGCAGTAATCTCCAGGCAGTAATTACATAATGCTTGCTGGCAGTTCACTTCAAGACTAGAAATGGGAGTTTCCTACTGTTTTGTATCACAGAATCCTCACTTTCCATATGGCAACACAGGGTGAAAGAGATTTTAGGTAGCCCTAGCACAGTGGGCCTCATTCACCCCGTTGCATACAGACTGATTATAGAGTTTATTAAAATATAAGTTACATTTGCTGCCACAGAGACCTTTACGGTTGGACAGGCAGCCAGAATGTAACCACCATTACAAGAGAAGAACAAACTCAAAAGGCACTGAAAGACATTTAAATGCTCAAGAATTTCTAGATAATTTCTCTTAATGATAGCATACACAGGAGGTACAGAAGGGGGGGGTTCATTCTGTTCCTTCACAATGACCCATTCAACTCACTCAGCTATGCTGGCCCCAAGTGAAACAACCCACACTGCTGCCAATAAAGCTATCACTGCACCTATCATGCTTCTGAAAAGTGCTCTCCACAGCCTGTGCACAGATCAGTTTAGGAAGAGTGTCCTTACCTTTGCTTTTGTGAAAAATTTGTGTCTTAAGAGTTCTGCTGCTGTCGGTCTGTCAATAAAAACAGATGTAGAAAAGAGAATTATAAATGCTCCCTTTCAACACAAAGGTCTTCCAGGTTGCTGCAGCTTGTTGTAACATGGGATCTCTTAAGGGCATCAGCTTCAGTCCTGTACAATTCCCTAAAAATTAGTCAATGCATTCCAAGTGAATTTTACACCACCAGCAGACTTTTGAACACTCAATGCATTCTGAGCAATGCCTATTCTGTTCCAAAGCAGTGAATTACTTGGGACTGGGGGGGGAGAAGCTGTCCCTGTTTTGATGCTGACCTTGAGACTCTTAGTTTAGGACAGGATCACAGAAAAAAATTTGCTCAGAATTGATATCACAAAATCATCACCTACCACAGGAATACAGTACTTACTGTGTGCAAGTGAGAGTTATTTCAGAGATACTTGATTAAACGTGTGTAATTAGTTCTATTAAACACAGGTGGGATAATAAATCTTTGTCTAATAGAAAAGGAACAAGTGCAAACTATTTTAAGTCAGACTTCAGAATAAATACTGGAAGGTAAGATACATCCCTTGGTCAGTTTAAGAGGAGTTTTCTAAAGACTCAAGCCTAAGTGCATAAGTAGCAGTTTAGAGCATTTCCCACACTGCAAATGGTGCTTAAACAGTAACTGAGTTTAATCAGTAACTTGCAAAGGCCATTCATCACAGCATTTATTTCACCTCAGACTACTCTAACAAAAACCATCCACCTCATAGCACGGGAGTCCCTAAAACAATTAAAAAGCAATTGCACTAAATTCTGCTCTTTGAGAACCCGTGCAATATGCCTCCTGCTCCCACAGTCAGGATGATGCCAGTGGCTGTTAGTGGTGCTTGAGGGGAGAGAAGGGGTGTGCCACAATCCAGAGTGATTAGGAATAATCTGATCAGCACACATCCTAACCTGCAGGGATGGGATGTGCTTTAGAAAGGTGAAGAAACACCATGCTGTGAAAAAACCCAGCTATCAGCATTTATCAAGCACTCCACTGGATTCATTAAGCATTTCAAGTGTATCACACAATGCGTGAGAAGCCTGTGTTCCTGGATCTGGCACAAGAGGGAACTGAAAAATGCCTTCACTATTATTATTTTATGAAAGCACTTTTTCCTTTCCAGAATTAAGTTTGCTTACTGAGGAGGAAAAAAAACCCCAAACCTAAGAGATATCAAAAATGACACAACACACACACCACCCCCTCGGTGTGCTATTTCCTACATCACTGAATAGTCAAGATACTGTTCAAGGAAGGCTGAAAGTGTCTTCAGGTCACCTAAGCAATCTGCACTGATGAAAACATGCTGGTAAAATTTGCCAGTGTTTTTTCCCCATTTCCCCTCCAAACCAAATATTACTTGTAATTAAGTCAAAAACTACACTGAAAGCCTTCTTTGCACTGGCAAATTTTTAGAAGTTTATTTATGTAGTTTTGTAAGCAAACACACATTGCCCAACCTGTAATTTCTGATTTACAAACACAGAGCAGTTTTGACTGGGAACAAAACGTGAACTGCAGTCACCTGCTGGAGGTGGCAAGGGGAGCACAGCCCTACCCACGCAGTGGACTGGGATGCCCTCTCATTAACCCAAACGGGAGATGTGTGCCCTGGCCAGGCACCATTGCCAGATATTTATCCATAAAAATAAGGACAGCCAAGAGATTTTGCTGCCACACAGCAAGATTGCTGTGTTCATTGTGACTGAAAGGCTGGAGGGGCAGAGTGTGTATCACCTTCCAAAAAAATAGGGAACACGGTGAGGTTTGTGAGTTTGTTGTTGTGGGGGGTAATTCATTTCAGTGTTACCCGTTCTTACCTTTTTTCAGGGTCTTTTTGTAGGCACGATGAAATCATCTTCCTAAATGACTTCCCGTACTTTTTCAGCATCTCCTTATCTTGCACACCAGTTTCCAAAGACGGAGGATCATTCTGTAGTGTCAGCATTAAAACCTGAAAGAATTATGTCTATTGTCAAGGAGATTTTTCTTGGCTTTCTTGGGAAAAATGTATTTTTAGACAAGCATTTTCATCAAGCATCTGAGTCCAGAAGGATGTGTTGACAACAAACACCCAGCAACTTAAGTTACTCTTTTCCATCTCCTCTCCTGGCCCACAGGGAAGTCTGCGGGCCAAACACAAGACTGGGATGTGATTTCAGGCCTGTTTGGTGTGATTAAAGGTGCAAGCAGAGCAGAACTTCTACCAGCCTTCCTCCTTTGGGATGAGCAGTTGTGCAAGGCATTTGATTCAATATACCCTCCTGCAGATATTTCTTAGCTAGAAATCAAATTAATGTAAAGACAGAAAGGCAACCTAAAAAAATACAAAGGTTTACTTCCAAGTACCAATGCAAGAGCAGGTGAAGACATTTCTCACATAAGCACCCATCAAGCAAACTGATTATTTCCTTCACATCACTCATATATTCTGGAGGGAAGGATGAAAATTACTCATTTCCATTTCCACTTGTCACCTACACACAGATGAATATCTATTTTTAGAAAGGGAAGCAGCACATAGCATATTTAAATAGCTTTCAACAGCTATATTGCTTAGGGCAGCAAAAGCCCATCAATCTAGCTGGAATTATACAGTCCATGACAGAATTCCCTGCTTTTATCACCACTCCTTGGAGGGTCACTTAATGCACGAGCAATTTTGCTACATAACAAAATTAATCTGCAGTGCAGTATAATTACATTCAATAAATAAAACAGAGGAGTCTTCTTTGCAGGCTGCACAAGTGGAACCCAAATCTAACAGAATGAGGGACTCAATTCTATCTACCATATACAGCACATGATACTAAATAAGCGATGTTGGTATTCAAAGCTTCATCCCAGGCATTCAATCCACAATAAACAGAAGTACAACTTGCAGAAGCTGCTGCAAAATGCTACCAATAATCACAGCACAGAAGGAAATACCAGTGAAACCAGCAACAGCTAAATCAGCAACACATTTCCCTGAACTCCTTGTTGCTCTGCCACAGTCACTGACATTGAAGGAACTTTAATGACATTTCTGAACCACTCAGCTACTCAATAGTCCCTGCACAGACATGGCAAGTCCTAAAATGAATTCTGTTCTACAAGAGTTAAGCCTGTGCAAAGTCCTGACATTTAAAGGGATACATGGATTTGCCTGTTCTGAGTTAGGAGTTACCAGATTTCCAAATGCTATTGTAATGGTGGGGTGGGAGGGAACTCACCCAGGTCCTGAAGAGATGACACACAACTCACACAGCACTCCAGCAGAAGAGACTCAGAAAAGGAAAGCTTGCCCCATGCTGTCATTGAATGGTTTGGGTTGGAAGGGACTTCAATGCTCATCTCATTCCAACCCCCTGCCTTGGGCAGGGACACCTTCCACTAGACCAGGTTGCTCCAAGCCTCATCCAACCTGGCTTTGAACACTTCCAAGGATTGGGCATCCACAATTTCTCTGGGAAATCTGTTCCTCCCTGATCATCCTTACAGGGAAGAATGTCTTCCTCACATCTAATCTAAATCTCTCCTCTTTTAGTTTAAAGCCCTTTTTCCCCTTTGTCTCATCACTAAATGCCCATGTAAAAAGTCACTCTCCCAATGCCAAAAACTGAGGGACTTGACACCCCACAGGCCTCATATCCCAGGTAATTACTCTAACCATAAGCAAAAGGGGTTTCCAAGCCCCTCGTGCTTGATCCGAGGGAGCATTCACCCCAATAATAAAAGCAAAATGACCTTCAATAGGGTGCACCAAAGGGCCTTAAAGTTTTGTGATTGAGACATGGACTCATCAGATATCACAAAGGAGGTAAGGAAAGAGATCTCAAAGCTCAGTAGAAGGACAGGATGCTTCAGACCTCAGCTGATGGCTGTCAACTCTCAAAGTTAAGATGTACCCTCCCCCTGAAAGAACAGCATGTTGGAAGTAGCTCCTGGTTTAAGAGTCAGAAATAGGGAAAGTTAGTCAAACTATAAGGCATTCTGAAGTTCAAGATATTTGAAAAATATTTGTGAAGTGTCAGTGTCTAAACAAGAATGTTTATTTTATTTAATAAAATACTAGTGTTCCCAAAACCACACTGTTTCATACTGATGTGGTACTTGGTACTGCATGACAGAACTGTGTCAGCATTAAACAAAATTAGACATTATTTTGGATAACTGGTAAGATTAGAGGTATCAGGAGAATTTCTGAGAGGTATCAAGAAGGATTATCAGTGCAAGAGAAAGAATGGCTCCCCATCGCAGTGTCACTGGATGCCAGATAACACGTTCTGTATCATTATTTATAGTCCTAAACACATCTGATGCCTTCAGAGGTTCCAGGATTAAAACACATAGCACTCTCCTCAATAACAGTGAGAATCTAAATAAAAACTGTGCAGTTTCAGACAATCCTGATTAAGCAGCATATTTTTAAGAAGTGACTTCAGATAAATCTAAGAACATCCTGATCCACAAGTGCAAGTTGAGAGGACAAACTCTTCTATGCAACATGATGGTCAAATTCTTGGAAACACCCAGAGATCACATTGATCTTTTATCCTGCACAAGTATCTGGAGACCTGCTCACCTTCATTGGGGGATATTTATGGTAAGGAGCTGCCCCTGTAGCCAGTTCAATAGCAGTGATCCCAAAGCTCCAGATGTCTGCCTTGAAATCGTATCCTCTGACCTGAAAAATATTAAGAGGATGTTAGCCTGTGCCTCTTACTGTCCTACAGTACAACCCCTTTCACCCTTCCCTTCCATTCCCCTCAAATTTTGAGAGACCAGCACTATAGAGAAGGAAGGAATGCTTTCTCCCACCTCTCCCCCAGCTCCTTGTACCTTGAGGAGCTGTTTTAGAAGTCAGAGTCTGAGGAAAATCATGTTTGTGAACTGTACAACTCTGCTATAAACCTCTACATGTGCAGATCATAAAGGGGCAGTGGGCTAACCCAGGCTCTGACTTCTACACAAAAACACAGAGAGTCATTAAACAGCATAATGAAACTCTCATAGTTAATAGATGGGCTGTTGCCCCCCCCGGGACACACGGCTCACTACACTTTTAGTCAACCGCTTAATCAATCTGACTGCAAACATGCTCCATCCTGGAACTCCACGATGCACCAGCTCAGTAAAAGCCCCTCACTCCTGCCTGCAGACTAATATTTCCCTCCACTAATTAACAGTAGCTTCTGCACTTGACATTAAACACAGGGCTTGTTCAGGAAAATTTATAGCATTTACTTCCCCTCCTGCACAGGAAAAAATATTTCATATGCCAAAGCAGTTACTTCCTCGTTATCATTAGGTAATATTTTGGCACTTGCTTTCTCCACTGCAGGGTAGAGACATTATGTACTAACTTCAAGTGCAGCTACGAAAATCAAAGCGTTTTGGTTGCTTAGGATGGTTTGTATTCCTTCTCGATAGACTAGGGAAAAATGAAAATTGAATCAGAGCAAAGCTAACAGGGATATTGTGCTCAGCTAACCCTCCAAGCTTAAGAAAGACACTCATTGTGAAGAAACCCAACTACATTCCCCAAACTACCTTTAGGATAAGCTTGAATTTTGGCAAATGAACAAAAGACTTTCCTGCACTATTTGTCACGTAATACTATAGCTGAACTGAAACTTATTATAGCAACACGAGTTTACATCTTGCACCAATTTCTCCAACATTGTAAGCATCATTTTCATGGGGCTTAAATGTCTGAAACGTTTCTTGAAGTGCCTCAGTTTATGGATGTCATGATTCTGAACAGATTTTAAGTCAGTTAACTAAAGAAGCCCAGATATGCAGTATAATTTAAAAGAGCACAGGGCAAGAAGAAATATGCTGTAAGGGTGATTTTTCCCTCACACTAATTTAGGTTTTGAGAATAACTGTGGTACATTTCTTAGCTCTTTCAGTTACTGTTGTAGCACATCGATGCACTGTAGAACTCCCCATTCCCCAATGGGATTTTAACTGTTCAGTGTAGGGAGGGTTAATTATTTCACATAATCCTGCTTGCAAATGAAAGCTACAAAATTCAAAACTGTCTACAGCAGTTCATTTTGACATCTGTCCAATACATATCAGTCACCACCCTGCAGACAGTTTATATCAACAACATCTATTTTTCTTATCAACTTCTTTTTTCTTGCCATAAATCTGTCCAGTGAACGTACACTAAAAGACAATGCTGGGCTATCACGTATTAACATGGTAAAGGAAATTAACGATGCTGAAGTAAACCAGATGGAATTGGGTCGATAATATCTACATATCTAAGGCCAACCTACAGCAAGCCCTTTGTCCCTTTTCCAGGTTGGATCTAGCGGCTCAGGGTGACACCTGCTGGAAGGCAGCAAGATGATATAATGGACAAGGATTTCACATCACCATCCAAAATACTGCTTTAACACCTGATATTTGCAACCAGTCTGATGTGTACAGCCTTGATGGAGGTATTGCACTCCCTAGAAAATTCCTTTGGAAACATGTTTGTGGGGGACTGCCCCCCAGTCTGTCACAGAAACCTCTATTTCTCCTTTTCAGCTCTGTCCTTAGGAATTTTTTCCATTTTGTCCTGAGGATTGCAATTGCGAAAAGCCTGGAGCAGCACCAGTAGCAGCACTGCAGGACACAAAGGACAGAAAACCAAGGGACAACTCTGATCTGGCTTTGGAAACACTAAATACTCAATTTTTATTTTTAAATCAATTAAACAAAAAAATCCAGAAGAATGACAGTGAAGCAGTTCAGAATAAAGTCTGCAGACACAGTTCCTGACTTGGGAAGTGTATCTTTATTCTGCAGTGCTAGACTTACACTCCGAGGATGTTGCAGGGGTGCTGTAGCGCACCGGCCCCTCAGTGCCACCATGGGGAGCCACTGAAAAGGCCAAACACTGAAAAAACCTTTAATCAATAATACATTTAAGCTGCTCCAAAGTTAACTCCATTCCTCAAGAAGTCTGAGATATAGGAAAAGATGCATTAAAGCGCTACCACAGTTTTACCTCCATTTCATTTTACAGATATACAAGTTCCTCCTAAGCTTCAAAATATTTTATTGTGAACAACAGCAGGGAGAAAAGTACCAAGGCGGGTTTACTTTAATAGCACACTGTTTTCCCAACATTTTTTTGTTAAAAAAATTTGGAAGGAAAAGTGAAAAAACATTTATAGCCAGTTATATTTCTGCTTAGCACACCTGTCAAAAACCCTGAGTCCAGCCCTCTGTCAAACTGATTTTAAGGGAATAAAGGATAATTTTCAGAATGCCCACAGCACTGAACATCAATGCCATTGACTGCTACTGCAAACGCCCTGTGAGGACTGTGGTGTAATTTTGTTTGTGGATCTTGCTCAGAAATGGTCAATTATATTTTGTATTAAACAAAGTTTCCAGGTGGCCTTCATCAGAAGTCACACAGACAATGCTTCTGTAGTTTAGTCTAGAAGCAGTGGAGGACAAAAAGTGACATATCTCCACCCAAGGGGAAGAAGTATGACATCTTGTAGCGAGCCAAAGGAGCAGCGGAGGAAGGGGGAAATGGAGGCATTCCTCAGCTTTTACAGTCTGGACACTCATAAGCCAAGGGAAGCTAAAAACCTGAATAAAGTCAACTGCATGTTATTTTACTGTAGTTACTCCCCACTTTGACCTGTCACAATTAACTACCTTAAATTCAACATTTGCAAATGCAGAAGAGCACGTTACTGAGCTGTATATGTGCATATTTACCACGTGTGAAACTATTTATATTCTACCTCACATTTATGCAAGAGGGAGGGGCAGGTTAATTTTCTTTATGCAACAGTTGAGCTGTCTCCTCCTCACCTTAGGTAAGAGCCTGAAGAGAAGCAATTGGGCAAAAATCTACTGAACGTTTAATATTCCCCAGTACAAGCCTGTCTGCAACAGGCAAAGTGAAGAAAAGTCTGTGGTTTTAGGAAAACCTTACAGGATACCAAACTATCATCTTAGCTTGAAGCAAATACAGCCATTGCTGATAACAGAGAACGCCAGGTGCAGATCAGCTCAGAGGACACTAGGAAAAACATTTCACCTGTTCCATAACTTCTGGTGCCATCCAGCAAGGTGTGCCTACAAAAGTTTTCCTGACTTTATTCCTGGTAATGTCACCACCAGTGGCCAGAAACGCGCTAACACCAAAGTCTGAAAAGAAAACAAAGGCAGAATTTAGTAAGAATTTATTAAGAACACATCCCGAGCAAACTGAAGGGCTGTCCCCTCTTTCCCCTCATATTGCCAGCCACCCATTAAGTACCAGACCATGCAGTCACGCATGAGGAGTTTCCTAATAAAGGAGGAATGATCAACAGTTAGTAAAGAGTGCTGGTACATGAACTGCCATTCAGGAGTTTGCCATTCAATTCCTGGGGACAGCAGAGCTTTCAGCCCTGGCCGGCAGAGAGGAAAATTCCACTTTCCATCACAGCCCACTGGCCACATTAGAGCCCGCCCGCTCTCCCCCAGCAGACCTGCTGCTGTACAAACCTGCCTCTGCCAGCCAGAGTTTATTTACATTTGCATACATTCATAATGAGAACTGACCCTCAGTGAGCACCCTGATAACATTCCCAGCAATGAAGTGGGTGCATTAAAAGTTACTCCATAACATGTAACTGTGCTAACTGCATCCTGCAGATGAGGTATCAGCCCTTTATTCTGCATGTTTTATTACCAGAATATGCTTTGCTTGATAATCTCCCATGGTCAAAATGCTCCTTTAACAGAACTTCGGGCTGGTTCCTTTGATACAGCAGTGTTCCTGCACATGCCCCCAGCCAGCCCAACCACACCAGGGAAGCCTCTCAGGAAAGTATTCACACCCTGCACAGCCTCACCCCCACCTGGAACATCTTTCACAAGCTGAAGGATGCTCAAACATATCCTTTGCTCTTGCTGGTAATTGTATTTCTTTTCACTCTTTCACGTGAAAACTACGCTGTCAAAGGTAACCTGATCTTGTATGTAATTAAGAATGAAATGGAATACAGGATCTGTAACCAGCAGCAGAAGTGTGCAGGGATAGCTATGGGATACACTATGTTTGTTGAGAGAAAAGCATTACGAAAGATTTGGCAACCAAGTCATTTCAGAGAGGCTGGCACTTAAGAGAAAAAAATAAATCATGTGATGGGGAAACTGTACACACAGAACTGCGTATTTCTTCCCAACTTTTTTCAAACTACACTGCTTATGTACTACTGAATTATAGGCCTATAATGGGCCACTCCCCATAACTAAACTTTATCTGCACACACCTTTTTTTAAACACAGTACATTCAAACAAAATCTTGAATGCCATTTTTAAGACTGATGACAGGCTTGGAGAGCAAGTCTCTGGAATTCCAGGGCTATTTCACATAAAACCAGAACATTACTGACCACAACTAGTTTGAAAATTCTGGTGACAAAAAATCACTCGGGTGACAGTTAACCGTAAATGCAAAAGTCTTTGCCTCTGTGGCCAGAGGAGCCAGAGCTACCATATGGCTTAAGGATGTCACACTGAGGCATCAAATGCAACAAGATCCCTCTTTACAATTTTCAAGTAATGGCATCCCTGTGAGGACAGTCCCAAGCTTCCCTTTGCATCACACTAGCACTGCAATGAGTCCCTTCTCATTGCAAGTCTAGTCTTTGAGAAACACCACTGAAATCATCACTCAAAAGATGCTGAAAGCGTCGAGCTCATTTTGGTTTGAGGCTTCCAAGGACAGGAACTTGGTGCTCACTGAAGTACTAGACATGGATAACTGCAAGGTGACATTGCAGGAAGTTGCACAGAAATCACAGGGCTAAAACCAGCACTTGCAAAGGCCTATGATATCACTAGGATTGAGTTCTTTGAGATATGCTGTCCTGTTCTCTTCCCTGTTCCCAGAGGCATCTTGCCTTCCTTCTAACCTTGAAGTTTTAGCACTCCTAGATGGACCACTGTCCCATCACCACTGCAAGATGTATTTCTTTGGAAACCCACTTTTTGCAACACTGATTTTGCTTTGAGTTCTTCCATGTGAGTATCCACCACCCTTGCTTTTTTTCAAAAACTGAAAGAGCTTCCTAAAACATTCAAAGTTACTTGCCTTTTACTGCTCGTTAAAGGAAGTCTTGCAAGATCTATTGTTCTAAACACAAGAGTAATTAGAAGTTCTTTTAAATAAGATGATACCAATAGAAACTTGTCCAAGTGCCATCAGTATTTTATTGTTGTGCTGTATTTGAACTTGCTTGTATTATTTTACCTCAAGTTTCCATGCAGTCATTTTAGGGGAAAGGAAATGCCATTCAAAGCAAAAGCATTCCAGCAGTAAAAATACAAGTCCTTTAAACAATATTCACATCTCACATCAAACATGGGTTTATAAATTCCAGATGGAAACTGGGCCCCCACATCTGCCATCTGAGGTCAGCAGAAAGCTTAAATGGAATTAAAGTTTATTTCATTACATGGTTGATTTATTCAATGTTTTCCCAATCAATTTCCCTCATTTCCAGTGGGCTAAAACAGACTCAACCAGACTGTGTTACTCTGCTGTAAGGAATGACTTTAAGACCATCTTCTCAAATGTCATCTTACTAACTTTATCCAAGCCCCAGCTATTAAGAATGTGCCTGCTCTCAAGAAATATCTACAAAGCCATAAATACAATCCTAACTGCAAGCTCAGGTTCAGTTCTTACTTCTGAGCAGTTGGTACTATCTGAGTCTCAGTTCTCTCTGCCTTCAGAAAGGTTAAAACAGAACTAGGTTATTCCAAGTGAATTTAACTCTAGAAAATGGGAAAAGCCATGAAATTCAAGATAGCTCAGAAGTGTTTACATTTGTACTCTTCCTTGGCAGTTCATAGTTTATATTGGCTCACTATGGTGACAACTGGAAAGGACTGAATCACCAGAAACAGGGAGGAATTGGAAACGTTTGGACCTGCCTTGCAATACCAGTAACCACCACTGCTGGGGATGCACCGACTGTCAGATGTTCTAAAGGAGCCCGAAAACTGCAGACATCCAGCAGTCTGTTAGCAAATAACAGTCTCCAGGATGTCTGGATGAAAGTGGCAGGATTGCTTTTTTTATCATTTTTCTGAAGCACTGTAGAAAAGATTCATCTGCCGGAGCTGTTTCAGGGACATAAATCAAAGACTTCTTTAAAAAATATATCTATATCTCCAGACTCTTGTATCACAGCAAAAATAAGTCCAGGATGGGAATGTCAATTCTGCTTATGCTGGCTCTGCAGAAAATATGGCCAATTCTACCTTTTTCAGTAGAAACTTCATGTGTTTCAAACCACACACCCTACAGGACACTCTACAGTGGCAACGAAGTGGCAGGCTAGTATTTGAAAAAGCAAGACATTAGGCAACAATTCCTGCTACTAAGGTATCCAAGTTATCAAATTTGAGAACTATTCTGGCTGCTCAGAAAATGTAAAAGCTGAAAGGAAACACTCCGTCTGAACAACTCACCAATGCAAGAACGCTGTGGCAGGACCACATCACAATGGGTACTACAGGAAAATACATTTCTATCATATTATATATTGTCTTATCAAAATCTAAAGTCAGATTTTAAAATAATTCTCCTTGGCCATCTCATACTGTAACACTATATTAATCCTAAAAAGCCCAAGTCCCAGCTACTGCAGGTAGCTACCTACAAGGTACACAGAAGGGAAAGCAAAGAATGTGCACTGAGAGCCAGGACAGGAGCCTGCTGGAATCAGAAGGGCTCCTACAGAGTTTGGTGGGGTTGGATCCAACCCTACAGCAGTTCCCAACTTCACCAGGGGCTGAACAACTGAATAATCCAATCTCAACTTCAAACCACTCAGTTGTTTTTAAACAAAAAGTATTTTGTAAGACAGCACTAAGTGATTTTATCACCAGTCACCTTCCTTCTTGTTCAGTTGTTCTCCATCAGAAAACATCTGCAGTTGTACTCAGTGTTTTCCTGCAAACCTCACAGCTTTTAGAGCACTGAGGATGAATAAACCTGGCAGGAAGAGGAGGAAGACAGTGTCAAATAGCAATTTTGTGCTAAGAATGCAGCAAGTGGTGAGACACCAGAAGAAAGGAGGATTAGTGGAGAACAGGAATCTAAAGCTTCACCCCTTTAAAAGTCTATATGGACAGACAGTGGTACTGGATCTGTAAATACACACTTGTTCTCTCCTATTGCACCAAGTAACTTCAGGATGACAAGCTCAGGCTGGGTGAAGCCTCCCACCACCCTTGGAGAGGTGGTTTCAAAAACAAAACAGCAGAACATCTCTTCAGGAAACACAGATAGTACAAGTGATGCAAAGAAAAAGTTACTTCACATCATGCTGCTGCAGGAGAGGCACTAAAACTCTTCCCTAACCACAGAGAAAAATACTTCTGGCCCTTTTTTCAAAAGGGAGAAGAGGCTCCTCTGGTGTCCGTGATACACCAGCTGCAACCAACACTTCCCTCCTGAGTTAGATTTCTGCTTTGCCCCCTCTTAAAAGCCATTTAATCTCCCAAAGTTAGAGTTTCCTAAGGGAAAGTGGGGAATGACACTGCCTGCACCATAGCTCAATGTTTATGTAGAGCGCTATTTTAGTACAATGAATTAAGAGCAGTCAGGAACACAGTGAACCGGTGACAAGCTGGCATGGATTTGTGGAAAGTTACACAAATTCAGTTACACAAGTTTTGCCTGGCCTTAACTATCCCCATTTTATAAATAGATAAAGAGAGAGGGGTTAGGCAATTTGCCCAGGATCAATTAGCAAGTCCTGAACAACTTTGTGAAATCTCAATTTACTTCAACTGCTTGGCAACACGGCAATCCCAGGCCATGGCAGGCACTGCAGGCACCTCTCAGACTGCGCATCAATAATTCCCTGGTTTTAAAATCTGAAGACACCATGTTATTGTCTCTGCAACCAAAAAATCCCACTCGTGGAGGGATGTGCACCTCTCAGCCTTTAGTAGACTCTTGTATTGTCAGATTCAATCATAGGGGGGTGGGCGACAGCATTATTAAATATTCCAGGGGATAAAAATCAGAAAAAAATATTTATTCTGCAATCTGATTCAGTGGGATGCTCATATCATGCCATACCTGGAGTGTGGTTCATACTGAGCAAGTCTTGTGTACCCTGGGAGAGCTTCCCCTCAACCTCTCCCATCCCTTCCCAATCTATCAAGATGATCACTTCATTTCACAATAATTTACAGGCTCTGCAAAGTTAAATGAACTGACAAATGCTAAGCCTTGCGTACTGTGAGAAATCATCTCCTGGTTTAGGCAGCAATATTGGTGCCGATGCAGTTTATGTTGACAAGAGTGTCTTTACCCATACAGCTTTTAGACTCCAGGGAGCCAATAAATGCCAAGGCAAAGAGGTTTTATGCTCTGATTAAAAGAAATGAAATAATTTCCATGGAGAGGCTGGAACACAAAAGAATGTGGCTATCTCAATTTACATTGCAACCACCGTCAGCACAGCCTGGAACAATGGTATCTGGGAAAAAGTCCTGCTCTCTCCAGAAGACAGATTAATTCAATGTGCAGGAAAACACTTCAAACCAAGAAAGCGACCCTGAATTGTAACAGGCTCTGAAAACTTTGTGCCAAGCCACAAGCCCAAGCTTGTGCCCTTGGGGAAAAAAAAATAACCACCAAACTTAAGATAGAAGCAAACTGCCTCAGTTTAGTTCTCACTGGTCAGCTGGGTCTGTTAAAGGCAATTTTCTCCTTGGTTCAGTGGAAGCACATTTTGAAAGCAAAAGGAGCTACAGAGTTAAAAATAGAGCCAAGAGTAAAAATACCAAGTCCCAAGACTTGAGGAGGAGTTTCAAGCTGGGAATTTGTACAGGCCATTAGAGGAATTTTTAGAATTCCCACTGCCAGCAAATGCCCCTGAGCTCACAGGTTTCTCCTCCATCTCTTTACCTGCTCCCACCTCAGTTCACAGCAGCTTTTCACACCGGATGCACAACCACCAACTCAGAGTTACAAACAGAACCTGAGAAATGTCTGACACACTTTCATCAAGTTGCTTTTTCTGTTCAGCCTTAACAGAATTGCATGCCCCAAATTAACAAAGGAGGCTTTAATTTTCACTGGTTAGAACTGTGTAATTCTGCAGCAAAACTACTGCCATGAATTCTATACAGTGAAAGCTTCCAATATTTAAATTCACTGATCCCTTCTGAAGGTACAGCCCCATAGTGAGGATTCCTCCATTACAGGGATGAGCACTTTCTTCTAAACCCTAAAAGCACTTTGCTTTTTTTCCTCAAAGGATTTCCAATTTGAGATGTATATCCCCTCATTTGCATTTAAGAATTGCATTTCTTCTGAGAGGTGAAGCAGGAATTGTGTTAAGCAGTAGGAAACACACAGGAACACAAGGTTGCGAAGGCCAAACATTGAATAAGACCTTCTAAACAACTGTTCACAGGCAGTCTGGACTGAGGAATGGCATGAGGGAAAGGAGTCATTATAAAAGAATGGAAGTCATTCTTCCCTGCTACATTACTTAAATTTTTCATGTACACCAAACCAGCTCCTTGCAGGGAGGAACCCCGTTCACTCTGACCCTCAGGCTTCATTCCACAACTGATCCACCTTTTAGTTTTTTCCTACTGGTGTAACTTTCCAGTGAAACTTAAACATGTTTGTTTCATGGGAACACAGTGATGTCATCCAGCTCATAAGTGAAGCACTCAATCCACAGAATTATTCATAATACGCATTAATACAATTGTCAAAGGCAAGTACTTTGATCTCGCTGAAACAAATATTTTATTGGGATTGGTTTGCTTCCAGTATTTTTTCCTCCCCAAAAAATTCACAAGAAATTTTGCTGTTTCATCCTGGATCAGGAGGAAAGGAAGCTCAAGTGTCAGAAATTCCCACAGAAACAAAATCTCGTGTTGTGACCAGGTCAGGCTCTTCTCTATTATTCATTAATTTATTTTAGTTTCTTTCAAGTCATCAGCTGCCTCGACAGAAACGAAAGTGCTTCCTGTCACTGAGGTGAACTCGCTGACCTTGGCTGAGTTTAGTGGCCCTGCTGTGGCTGATGAAAACTCACAGAGCTGGACCTTCTGCACGTTCAAAAGAAGAATTTGTGAAGAGGGAACTTTGCACATCTCACAACACTTCTTTCACAGGATATGCCGAGAGGTGGATTTCATCATTTACACGTTGCACATATAAACCGCTAGTTCAGTCTAGGGGAGCAGGTACAAATTAAAGACAAAATAAATGCTCCGGAATTCATACAATTAAGATCAGTCAACCTTAAAGCTACATATCAACTAAAAATTATTCAGCAGGAAAAAGACATGAACAGGTACCTATTACTAGTGAGACAGTATGAAAAAAGCCAAGCCTTGGCACCCTTGTGGAAGGCAAACACAAACAGCTCTCTCTAAGCTGGCAGAAACACTGAAAGTAACAGCCTCTCCCAGAACACAATCCAAAACTCCACGCAATTACAAATCCAAAAAGTTGCATGTTGGCCCCATTATGGAAAAATCTAGGGTTTTACTGTATAAAATTTGCTCCTTTGAGCATTTTAGAAGCCACTCCCTGCCTTCCATCATCTGCCACACAGATTAATTATTTACACCTCATTAGAAATATAACAGCAGGCACTAAGGGCACTGGGAGACTTGAAAAGGAAAACAAAGCAACTTCAGGTTTTAAACACAAGTAGGTGTTATGTCCTGTAAAAGGGATTACTGTCCTCTGCAGAGAGAGGAGAGCTATCTATAAAAACTACATTGCAACATGTTCTGTTCCCTGGTGGAAAACCTACAGCTTTCATTTCAAGCTGCAAAGCCAGGCATAGCTATTCCAAAGAGTAAGAAATGCAACAGGCACTTCTCCCCTGACACAACAGTCACTGCCTTGTCCCTTAACTCCCTGCACACTGGCTTGACCCACTGCTCTGCCTCCACCAGCAGAACAGAGAAAGAGACCTTATAATCCACAGATATGGTTCTTCTCAATTAAATATGGGACTGAAAATGTTAAATATGTAGGAGGATATTTGCCAAGATGGCAGGACCAGACACAAGCTCTGCCCTCCAGCTAGAGGTGGCACAAGGACGGGAAAGACACTGCAAGATCCATGGGAAGAACATAATTCTGAGAGAAAGGACAGCTGGAGAAGAATTGTACTCAGGATAGGAAAACAGCATGCTGGGAAGAGGAGGAAAAACAAGTATCACAGGTTCTAAATGTACTCTCCAAAAATCTTCTCTTACTTAATAGTCTGCAATACTAATAATCACAAAACCACAGCCTAGTTCGGGCTGGAAAGGACCTTTAAATGTCATCTAGTCCAACCCCCTGCAGTGAGCATGGACACCTTCCACCAGAACAGGCTGCTCAGAGCCTCATCCAACCTGGTCTTGAATGTTTCCGAGGATGGGGCATAATTCTTGATTTCTGGAAAGAAGAGTGAAGTCTGTAGGACCATGTTTGAAAGGAAACTATCAGAAGGGGGCTGGGGGCGGGGGGAAACACACCACACAACACCCTTTTCCACAGACACACTGTCTACTCATACCAAGGACTGTTTCCAACACACCTGTGTTGCTGCAGCCCATGACAGCACTGACTACAACACCCAACTCCAAGCACATCTGTATTAGCTAAAGTCTAACAGTTATCCCTGCCCTATCCCTAAGTCTGCATGACTGCTTCCAAGACTTCCAGCTCACTCCAGGGTGGGGTGGGTCAGGGCAGCCAGTTAAATACTCCCTCTGCCACCCAGTTCAACTGGAGCAGACCAGGGAATATCCACATGAGCAGTTTGACCAGCAGATCTTTCAGTAAGACAAGTTCTAAGGGACTTTTACTATCAGATATACCAACTTCCTTCTGACTAACCTATCCACCCTTTGCCACAGCCCTTTGGAAAACCACCTTACACGTCACTGATCAATCAGTGAGGTCTCTGCACTCCACTTTCAAGTCTATAAACTTGCTGAGTTAAAAATCTGACTAGCTTATGCCAAGAATTTTATCTATTGATTCTGAGCACTTGACAGTCAAATGATTTATTCCTGCTTATTGTCATTGTTCCAAATAAGAGTATTTTAAGGTAACAAGAGGTAATAAATTCTGAGTTATTTTTTTGGTTTGGTTTTTGGTTTGTTTATTGTTGGGTTTTTTGTGTTGTCGGTTTTGTTTGTTTGCTTTAAGAACTGTGGGGCTCTTTGAAGCTAACACATTTTTGTAGATTTCTCCTTGATCATTACATAATTTCTTTGGATATGCACTTATGCCTAAAGTTTACTCTGAGATATCAGGAAAGTTACCTGCGATCTGCACTGAGCCATCTTCTCCAAGAAGAATATTTCCTGCTTTCACATCCCTGCAGAAAGATAAAGTAACAATAAGTGGAAGTCATTAAATCTTTCCTTCAACCAACAAAAACACACAAAAAGGTTACTATTTCTTATAAGTTGTTTCTAACATTAGTACATCCTGCCTCCAATCATGTAGAAGCAGTAGGGACTTCGTATCAGTTGTAACTTCGTAGACAGATACTAAGCAGTATTTATGTGATTTATAGGTAGTAGCATTTTAGATATTATGCACAGAAAAAATTAACACTTAGCAGAAGGTACCCTTAAAATGCAAGGAAAGTGGCTTGTCCCAGGTTTTTAAAGTTAGCTAAAAATGTGAAAATAGAACCTAGAACTGATCTGATACTCATGTACCACTTTAGCAGGAGCAACTTCAAGAGACAATGAGTTGATCTCATCTCACTGCTGCTGAATGCATCCTGTTCTCTCCCCAGCCCCAGGTCTGGCTGCTCTCCTGCCCTGCAGAAGTTCACATGCTTCCGTAGGAAATCGGTTTAGGCCCACAAAATGGTGAAAATATAGACAAAAGTAAAACATTTGCTCATGGCTTAATGAACAGAACCTTGTTATCAAGGGTCAGGTGAGCAGAGCTGGTAAAAGAGATGCTGAAAAACGGAAAGTGGGGCCACTAAACTGTCCTGTGAAGTCTCAATTTTAGCAAAAAAGTTTCCTTGAATCTTTTTTACTAAAGTCAATGAACAAACAAGAACATCCAGCATGTAGCATGAAAGTTTTTACTATCCTCTTTCTAGACCAAATAAGCTCTAGGTTTTTAGGTTTACAGCAGCACTTCTCCATCTTTGAGGGAATGCTACATTCACTCCAAATACTTTGAAGTTTTCCAGTTTATTTTTATGGGTTGCTCTTCATGCCAAGCCAAGAAAAACACCTTTATAGACACCTGCATTTACCAGCATGACTGCAAAGCCTGCACTGCCCAGGAACCCATGCAGACCCGGAGCAAAAAGAGGAAAACAACACCAAAACAGGCAGATTTTCCCTCCACTGCCTTCAATAAATATTCCGAGTCCTTTCACATAGAGAAAAAAGTCAAAAGCTATTTTTTCTCTCTTCCCTTGTGCATCATGAGAACAGAACTGGCTTGATGGTCTGGCCAAAGAGCCACGGTCAGGCCCTGGAAGTCTGCTCCTTCCTGGCTTTGCTCTTCTGAAGAGGAGGCTAGGCCACTGCCAGTTCCAGGCCAGGATAATTTTAAATACATCCTCTCCAGCCTTAGCATTTGTCACACTCTTCCCAATACCCAGTCTAGGATATTGGCATGGCTGAGTTTTTACACATACAGTGGAACAAAACTGTCCATAAGATAGTTGCACGAAAGATAAACAGCAAACTGCAGCTGACAGCACATTGACCCTTCAAATAAGTGTTTCAAGCCCTGCCTAATGTACACCTCTTGCTAGCAGTGCCCATCCTAGAGCCTAATCCTGGTTTGCAGCCCAAGTGCGAAAGAAAGTACAGAAAAATTCCAATTTGCTGTAATGATCAAGAACACCTGGATAGATCTATATGGCAGCTCTGAAGGTGCATGACAGGATAGCATCAAGGAGCTGACTTTCCCTCCAAAAAGCATTATTTTGCTTTCTCCCTGAAATTAACAGCTGCAGGAGACAATTGGAGACAAGACAACATCAGCACTGCAGTGGATGGAGACTTAAACAGATGAAGGACCTGAAGGGATTAAATACACAATTAAGCATGTAGCTACACTCTCTGCTCCCTTAGCATCCTTTGGCTAAATCAAATACAATTGGAGCTGTAGAGCTAATTGCCATGAGAGATACAAACCTGACAGACTCCTGCACTCCCACAGTGTTCATGGTCCATAACATGGAGGAATGGAAAAACTTCCCTGCCAGTATTTAGGCTGATGATGCCTTTGGGATCCCACACCATGAGCATGTGGAGACACTAGAGCACAGTGCTCACGTCTGCTGTTTCCTAGGTAAGGAACTGGCTCACACAGTGTGAAATGTGCTTGGCACAGGCACAGCCATCTCCAGGAATCCCCCTGTGCACCAGCACTAATTCAGAGGGAACACAGGGTGCCCAGGAAACTCTCCAATACTACTGGAAATGTTTATCCACAGCTGACACTCCTGCAACAGCTAGGATGCACAAGGCCCTTTCAGAGATGCCTGCCAGTTCCAGGTTATGAGAAAAGGAATAGGATGCACCAAGGTTGCCTGTTGAAGTTATTACTCCTCTTACTGGAGTAAGAGTAATTTCCTCTTTCATCTGTACTCCAAGGCAGCCCAGGATGCTGCCACATTTCCCCAGTAAGCTGGGACATGTGGTATTTTATGGCCTTTCCAAACTTCCCCTCTGGCATGACAGCACGTGTGGCTCACCGAGCCCCTGGAGCAGACGTTGCTCAGCCATGAAGGAAGTACCAGGGAAGTTTTTAAGCAAAACTAAGGATGAGTCAAAAAAAAAAAAAAAAAAGAAAACAGAACACAATCAATACCGCCAAACCCTCCCACGGTAACAGAGCATGCTGGACAGGCTTGGAATGCAAAAAGTAGTGAAACAAGCACTGTGATTGAATCCCCTAGAAAAAAAAGAGTCAAAGAACTCCAGCCCCTTAACCTCCCCCACCAATGCAGAGGCTTGTTTTCTTTTAAACTTCAGCTTGAATTAATTAAAATTTACATATTTTCTCATTGGAAACAAAAGTTAGTGAATATGATGCTTAAAGCTGGTTCAGGAAAATAAGTCATTGCCACAATATGAAATCCAGAAGGCCAAAACTGCCACTGCCAAATATCCAAGTCAAGCTGCAGAATTAACATGTGGGATATCTTCCCAGTGACCAGCCCTCTGCAAAGGCCATTACTCACCCCAGCCTGGTACACTCCACCCCGGAGCAGCAAAACTGATGGGGCACCAAGATGTTTGGGGACATCAACTCCATTTTGGAGCTGCTGTAGCATAGAAGCCACTTCCAGCTTTCCCATTCCCCACTCCTGTGTACTGGCATAGTGTCACTCACTGCAACAGCACCAGGTGAACACGGAGAAGCCATAGCACCAGGACAACACAAATCCCTTTCTTTAGCATATACTGGTGCACTGGCAGTCTCTTCAAAGTAGGTACTCCTCTAAAATCATCTTTAAGACTAATTAATTGCATTTAAAGTAATGGGGCAGGGGAGAGAGGATAAGTGCTTTTTACTCTTGTCAGGAGATGCTTATAAACTCGCACACTGAACAGCAAGAAGTTTGTTACTCCAGGATATAGTTACTGCCAAGTATAACAATTTGAAGGTACTTCCTATTAATGTGGTAATGACCATATCCTGGGCTGATACACTGGGAATAAATGGTGTGCCTCTGGCATAATTCCTACACTGGAAACAGGAAGCAGATTTAGGCTTTAGCATAAACAGTAATTATATCACATTTTAAATGAAGTTATAGAAGGCTGGAGTAAACTTTGTCAGGAGCGTAACAAATGCTACAGTAGTTCCAGACATTCCTGCTCTGTAGCTGTCACCTTCCTTTCTTCTCAAGCCTCCACGAAGCCCTTCCACACAATAACGATTATGTTTTTACTTACCTTGTACTTTATAACCAAACTGGGAAGAGGGGTTTGGACTCCCTCCAGTGCAAAGCTGGATTCTCCACATCAGCCTTTAGAGGTTTCGCAGCTGGGAAGAAATCCCTCCTCATCTGCATCCCAAACTGGTTTAGCTTCCCAGTTTGACCAGGCACTAATGTACCAGTTATGTCACATTGATGCCTTCAGGTTGGGCTGGGCCATAGACATCAGCTGCTGTGTAGTCAAATCTGATCCCAACAACAAAATTACAACCACGTTTCCAGCTGCAGGAGACTTGGGAGCAAAGGAAGGCAACGAGATGATGGTCCCCAGTTTGGAGTGCTGTGTTCCCACATCCCCCACAATTTCAGCTGGGCAGGGGAGGAACTGTATTCCGATGGCTTGTTCTCACTATAAAAAGCCTACACAAGTCCTTAAAATCCTGCTTATTAATGACCAGATCTGCCCTCACCCATAGCCCTCAGCCCCTGACACCAACATACAGTGCTTGTTAAGGATGCTTTGTTAAGGCCACTGCAGCCACAATACAAGGGACATGAGCAAAGAGTGGCATCCCAGGAGCTCTGCAGCCCAGCACCCAGAAGGAAAACTATCACAGGAAAGGAAAACCAGAGATAAGCCCTGTTTACTCTCTCTCTGCTTCCAACCTGCTGGCATGTGCCTTTAGGATGCAAAGCTGGCTGTCAGCACAGCCGTGAGTCATCTGCCCATTAGATGCAATTTACATCAACTGCAACAATAAAATTTCATGGACTGAGCTCCACAGCGCGTAATTTGGCATGCGGAAGGAGTGGTTGGTTCTGCCAAGTTTCATTTAAAAAAAGAGAAGGTGCAAGATGCAACAATTACTATTTTCTGTAAATGGTAATGAATAATTCAAAATATTTATGCTGAATGCAACCAATTGCTGGAGCTGACGCTGTTCTGAGTAATGCAAAAAATGCTTCCTCAACAATATCTCCACGTACAGTTAAATATGAAGCAATCTGTGACATTATACACCAAATGAGCCCTATCCTTTCTCTACATTCAAACATTCCTCTCCCTTCAATGATATGCTGTTACCTGTGTCACCTCTTTCCTTTGCCTTATAAGCAAAGATATAAAAAGCTGGTGACATGCAAGAGCTTTACCATTTAGAGCTGCCAAATGTAAACTAGGCTTGGAGCGTGCAGGGCAGATCAGTATTTTTACACCCTCAAATGTCAGCAAGTTCAGTACAATACAGGAGAAGGCATTCAAGTCAACACTGAAAGTGCTGTCCACATTAACAGGCCCCTGCTCCTGCTCAGGAAAGCTGCATGCACTAACATTTTCACGCTACAGAGTTGAGCCACAAGTCCCAAACACTTCAGCGAGGTGCAATTACTGTCTGTTACAGCGCCATACTTAACTGCAGAGCCGGACTCCCAAAGCTTGAAGGTTTTCCAATGGCAGGGAGCTGGCAGAGCAAGTTCCATACTCCTCTCCAGCCTCCCTGCTGTGGCAGGCATAAGCAGAGAGAGGAGAGGGCCAAGTCCACAGCTTGCTTCATCCCTGCTCATCCACAGCCCTCGCAGCAGGCCCCCGCAGCCACTGGCAGCCAGGACGCGCGGCAACAGCCAGGCTGCCATAAATTCCAGCGGGGGATCAGCCCAGAGCCATGCCTTACTGCCCAGGATCAGGGAGGCACAGCGACTGCTGCTCCCCTCCTCTCTGAGCTGCTCTGTCAGCTGCTGGGCTGTGGGGAAAGATCAGGGCCTCGATGCAGGAGCTGAATGCCAGCAGCATAAGACAACTCATGATTTACTCCAAGGCTCAAATGGGAGAGGCATTTTTAGAGGCACAAGTTCACAGAGGCTACAAAAGTAGGAATACTTAAAAGCTTTTTAACGGTCATTTTAAGAGTTCGAGAAAGATGAATAATTCAATGTTATCAGGAATTTAAAAGGTTCTTTTTGGGTTTTTAAGCAGTGTGAGGCAAGTCTTTGGCAGGTAGAAGTGACTGTTTGCAAAGCCATAGTCTGTCACAGTCATGTGCAGACAAAGCCCAATGGAGAGGACTGTCAGCTTCCACGAAAATGAGCTGTAAGAGTACATCAAGTACTTGCTTTCTCTGTGCCCTACCCTTAAGATCCAGGCAGATCACTCTGAGTGTAGTGAAGAGACCTCCTGGGAGAGAGAACTCCATCCTGTCTCATAGCAGAGGCAAATGGAAACCCAAATAAGGGCTACATGAGAAATTAATCTCCCATTGCACTTTACTGTAGCTAAATGAGAAAACACCTTTCAAAAGGCTCCATGATTCACTTACTAGGTACAATCCCTCTTGATTCTTTGCCCTCCAATGCTGCAGAAGTGGACTGCTGCTTTAAGTAGAGGGTTTGGGGCACATGAAACTATGATGCGAATTGGATTTCTTTTAGGTTAAGTCGCCGTGTCAGCTCAGACAAGGGATGGCTCTCTAAGGAAAGCCGCAGGAGATCTGCCTGAAATTCGCTGTCATCTTCCTGGTCTGAACAGCTCCCGGGGCCAGGAAGATGCTGAGGCAGCACTAAAAGAGCTGCAGACCTTGGGCTAACCCAGTGTGAGTCTCTGTTATGAAGTGTCACATCCCTCACTGTGTCCCTGTCTGTCACCATTATTGCAGCTCTTGCTACTTCCCTTTATCTGAGCAAATTATGCCCAACTTAGACTTTTCTTTCCTGTGCCAACTTTGCCTTTGATGATTTCACACTCCCATTAATCCCTTCTCTTCCCATGTGGTTACAGCATAATGAAGATTAAAGAGTGGTGCAGTTAAAACAATAGATCCTGTCTACCATGGGCTCCACCGTTCATCCATCACCAAGCCTCCAGCCCAGCACCAGTGCTAAAGTACCATCAACTGCACATCAGTGTGGAGAAGTTGCTCCAGCTAAATATAAAACCTTAAAAAGCAGTTTTCAGACAGATCAGCTTCTTCAGACATAAAATAAAGTGCTACAAGCACTGGACTTAGCCCCACCTCCCAACATGGAGACGATCTAATCACAACCTTTCCAGCCCCACTTCTTCCTCCTGCAAAAGAGGCTGTTGTTTCACCCCTTCACCCCAATGCACATCACTGCTGTAACATCAGCTCACAGCAAGGCGGATCTGCCAAGCAGCAAGGGCTTCTGACAACCTTCAGCCCTTTGGCAGTCAACACAAGAGAAGCTACATTTCCAACTTCATACACTACTGTCAAAGTTTTCCCTAGTCTGTCAGAACTTCAGAGTTTTTTCTCTTGTGTAAGGAAAGGACCCTGCCCAGAAGGCTTTAAAATCAAGTTTTCATACCACTGAAAAGCAGCTAAAAATGTACCGGGATTTCTTCCACTAGTTCATCTATTCAGCCCTTCCATTTCCTGATCTTACTTCCTAAGGACTGCAGTGGGGACAAGGCACAAAGATCCTTTAACAGCGTTGCATGAAAAGCAACACATAGAGCAAGCTGTGGAGTCACAAGGTCTGTTCCCCTGGAGGCCCAGATATTTTTGGGACCCCCTGCCTTAGTCATTGGTAACAGAGGAAAATAGTCAAGTTATAACGTGGTCTCATTTAAATATTTTATGTCAGATTATTTAACGTTCAAGGAGGTATGTTCACTTCACATGGTAATACCAGTGATGCACGTTACCATGCTGTAGTATCTCCTGCATGTTGTAACGTGCTCCCAGTGTGCTTAGAAATAGGAATTTCCCAAAAATTACCACATGTAGGTCACTCCAGTCTGAGTAAAAGATGCATCAGGTAGCAGAAGAAATGGGAGTGTCAGTGATTAACACATCTCCCTGCCAGAGTGGAAAGATGAAAGGTCATTCCAGTACAACACAGAAACAACTTGGATCAAGTAAAGCCCAAAAAATTTATATAATGTGGTTTAAAAAGGTCTTAATTTCCAAAAGGCTAAAAGCACCCCTCTTCTGGAGAAGCAGTATGTGTATCTATACACACACAAGGTCCAAGGCATTCCCCTATGCAGCCAAGAGCCATCCCTCTCTACAAAGCCACCCACAGCTCCTGCTCAGCCACATCTGCAGCAGGACACAGGAGGAGAAATTCAAGACAACCAGAGCCCTGTCAGCTCAACTTCCTTCTCCAAAATCTAGGAAACAATAGTCTTAAGCATGACCAGCACAGGAAGAAGAAAAATCTCCATATTTCATCCAGTTGTTTCTACAAAATGGACAAAGCAGTTATAAAATTGTGTATCTGTACAATGGAAAGCACCCTCTCTGCACTCCCAGTCTCACTTGGTGATGCTTTCCAGGCTACCACTAAGTGATAGTTTTTCTTTGTAGCAGTTCCCTATTTGTTGTCCTAAAAATGTGTGGGTTTTGTTTTACTTCTTTTTTTTTTTTAAAGTATTAACTTTACTTTTTAATATCAAAGTTTTACTACAACTCTGCTAGGCAGGATATAATTCGCTTTAGTAAACATACAAAAGTAACTTCTGATGCATCCTTAGAAAATTTTCAAGTGTGCTTAATATGTTACCACACAAATTTAGCAAGTGGCCCTTTTCTCATGCTTTAGCATAAGACATGAATGAAAAGACTGAAGTGGTCTGAAAAAATGCTTAAGGCATCTCCACAAATGCAGCTTTTAGGATCTATGAAGGCCAGAAAGAAAATCTGCTGCATTACAACAGGAGACAATACCCGAAGCCATCTTTTTCAAGTGATTTATTTACTTCATATACCACAGTGGAGAAGATGAACAAGATGACTTAAACAGCTGCTGTGCTGCTGGGGAGGTGCTGTAAGAGCCTGTACTGGGTGACCCAGTCCCAGTAATCTACACCAGACAAATGCAGTGACATGAGACAGATGTCACAGTGTTGTGCACACCTGTGAATGGCACTTGGTTTCTTCAGTGTAGAATCTGTTACATTTTCACCTGATACATTTAATACTGCAGACATCGGATGGTTATTCCCGCTGGAAACACATCAAATCCAAATACTCCTGACAATTCAGCAACTGCTAGAAACCACATTAGTTGAGCGTGTGACTTAGTCATGGATCAGTGACCAAAACCTGTCAACTGCTGAACCTTCTGGAGATCACCCCAAACTCTATCTCCTGCTTTTCGAGGTACTTTTCCTGCTTCTCATCTCCATGGAGCAAAGCAGAGGGAAAAACCTAAAAATTTCCCTTCCCTTTAATGTGATGCATAGGAGTTCTATCAAAAAGTAGGTTTTCCCTTGGACTAAACCAAAGTAACTTTTAGTAAGTGCAGGACATCGAGTGACAAAGTTCAGGGGTAGCAGCTGGGTCTGAGGGAGAGTGACACAGGGGCAAACACCTGATTGCAGCAGCCACACCTTCAGGCATCACCTGTGAGCCCACGTGGGCCCTCCTAACACAGTCCCTGAGGGCTGGGGACTGCCCTTACCTGGAGCTGCTGCAGGGCCCCCAGCACCCCAGGGATTTCAGCAGCAGCAATATTTACTGGCAGAGGTTTAAATCCCAGGTTTTCAGGCTTCAGAGCAGAAATTGTTCTTTACCCTCTTTGAGGAAAACTGTCTCCACAGGAGTTATTGTTTCTGGCTGTCTGCAGACTTGGGATTTACATCTGGTTCATATTTTCTCTCTGCAAGCACAGTGGGGCTTTTTTTTTTGTGTGTGGCATTTTTTTTTTTGTTGTTTTGTTTGTTTGTTTGTTTTGTTTTGTTTTTAATGAATTTCTGGATGAAGTGGAAGAAACAACCACCAGGAGAACATGTTGGTTTGCCAAACCATCACAATACAGCCCAGTTAGACTGTACAGAGAGTGGGATTCGGTGGTCCTTGTGTCCTTGACACTGCACAGCAAGGTGTTTATTTTGGGGAACAAATGACCCAGTACAACCTAGAGCAGCATCTTGTCCTCCTTTACACGGAGACACCCAATAGTAACATTTCTATTGTTCTGGCTACTAAACTGTTTACAAATTAAAGCTCTAAAATCTATATTAACTACCACCTCCAAAGGTTCTATCTACCCATGCCATACTATAAGAGAAGAGACCAAAGCCTACCTCTCTGAATAAAAAAAATTCCACTTCCCACAGCTGGGCAATAACCAGCTTTCAAATTACTAGGGTCCTGACTTAAAAATCAAACTGGCAATTAGAGGTGGACAGGGGCCACCTGTTACCCATTCCTCCCCTACCAAACTTCACTTCCAAAACACACTCCTCAAAGCAAGATTACAGCACTGTGGAGAGATGGGCTTGCAGTTCTCCCACAGTATTGCTACAGAAACAAAAAGGTACAGTATTTCAGTCATCAAAATAATCAGAGGCATACTGGAATCCAGTTTAACCACAAGATCTGCCAGCACAGCTATCAATGCATTAATCAGCTACACGAAAATTAAGCTCGAATCCTCTAGGACAGCCAAATTCTGCCAAAATATATCCATCAGCTCCTTCATCTTAAATCCAAAATCCACTACTGGAGCAGCACTCCTGCAAAATCCCATACGCAAATCTTGGTGATGTGCTCACACAGATACATCCTTTTTTCAGAAGTTATTACTCTCAATATAGGTAAAGAGGCAAACAGTTAAACTTTCATCCTCTGTCAAAACCATCCTAAGGTCCAAAAAATAAGTGAGTATAGTTGGCATAGAAGCACAGCAAGAATATTGTTTCCAGGTTCTCCTTCAATGCAATATTCAAAGAGCTGCCCCAGCATCCTGTTGCCCATATTCTGATTATCAAAAAACCCCAAAACCCTCTCTCTGGCAGCACAGGTTGATCTAACCCAGCAGACCCAAATGTGCTGCTGCACCTCTCACCCTGTAAGAAGCAGAGCAGCAAACAAACAAATAGCTGGATTGCTGCCATGCCAATATTCGAGTGCACGCAACCCTAAACCACTTTCCAGGCTTTTTTGTTTTTACAAAAAAAGCAGTCAAGTATCACGTTTATTGTGCTGCAATAGGAGAAACTGGTTATATTTGAGCAGCGTATCATTTCACCTGGACTAACTAAAATATTCAGTTACACAACAGCTAATCATGAACAGAAGATAAGCTCTGAGATAAAAATAGGGAGAAAGACAGAGAGACCTTGTAACAGTTAATCAGCATGATTCATTTGTCAGCCTGCCATACAGAGCAGCACCTGAGAGAGCCTTGAACTTCCCTCCATTAAATCTTTTTAAGCAATAAAACTTCTTGGTTTGGTTTTACTTTGGTTTTATTTCTAAGTCGTTCATCAAACTCCTGCTAATCCCCAAACACACAGAGGAATCAGAGTCCAAATGGGGAAGAGGTACAACATACCCTGAGTGTCACCCAGCCAAGATTAGCCCGGCAGAGACCCCTCACAGCACGTCAGTCTTGCTCGACTTCCATAAAAAAATGTGCCTGAGAGATTCCTGCAGGACAGCTTCATCCAAAGGCTTCAGAGTCTGGCCCTCTGTCCTCAGCACACTGGCTGGTGCCCAGGTACTTAACTCACTCAACATGAGCCGGATCACTGGGATTTCAAATCCTCACTGGGATCACTGTGCTACATGGGAAACCACAACAGGGACAGCAGCAGCAGCTGGCATGGGAGAGATGGCCAGGGACCGACACATGGCAGTGAAGCAGGAAGCTGCCAACACTGAGGTACAGAGGCAGTGGGGATTCTGGAGGAAGATGGGGACCATTTGTAACTGTTACTTTGGGATAGAGTGTTTCATGAAAATAAAACTGATTTTGCCTTTTTCTTTGTCTTTCTTGTAAGGCCTCAGACACTTTGCAGCAGCCCTTGGAAGACAAAAGCAAAAAAACCATCACTTTGGGCAATGTGGGAGACTTCAGCATTTGTTGCTGAACAATGGTGCCTATTCAAGTCTTGGACTTGCTCTTGCTGTTAATTAGGAAAGTAAACAAAAAAAATAAATTATAATTTAAGCCTTCACTAGATATTTGGCTTTTTAATCTCCTCTAGAGAGTACTGTCAAACTTCTCTCCTGTCCAAAGCAGGGATTTACACTTCCACGCCAACCCAGTTTCCCAAACCTTAATTGGAAGTGGCATTAAGTTCAAGGCGCGCTTATGCAGAGTAAGACTCACCAGCAGAATTTCATTAAGCCAGTTTTTCACGTGTTAACTTCATTTACCCGTTTAAGATGATGAATAATTTAGAAGCATGGAGCAGCTCTGCTGTCAGACATATGTTCTCTGATCTCAGCAATGATTTACAGCCCCAGCTCAAGCCTGCAGTGCCCACAAAATTACATTTGGGTCCTGATATTTATCCTTTGGGCCTTGCCGTCCATCTTTGGATGTGCTAATTACAGTCATTCACTCATACTAGGTCTCGAATTTTATCAAGCTGTTTTCTCCTAGGTATAGGATGAACAGAGTTGGGATATTTAGTGCACCCAGCTGAACACTTTGCTCTGCTGGATGGCTGCTTGCTGTGGGTTGGTTGATTCAGGTCTGGCCAAGCCCTTCAATTTTGATCCTTCACAGCTGATCTTGCTGTGGCCTCAAGTTCACCCCAAGCACAGCTGCCCCACGCTGCAGACACGATACTCACAGTTCAGCCATCACCTGACATGGTTTCCTTTAGAGCCAGATACTTTAAGCTGACCCAGGGGACTGAAGTTTAGTTATTTTAAACACTTCCTCTCAGAGCATCTCTGGCATGGCCGTAAGATTTCCACCTGCCTTTCCCATCAGGCATGACTGATATTATGACCCCAAGCATTAAGCAAAATAGGAAAACCATACAGATATTCTTATGGATGAGGAAAGGTCCCATCTGCACTACATCTTTGAACTGTGTTTTCCTCAGAGCACACACACATCTGGATAAAATGGAACACAGCACGATGAACTCCATTAAGGAAACATGTTTCATCCCTCAAAGGCATGTCAGCTTGCTTTCTGCCAACAGTTAGAATCCATCCTTTGCATCACAGGTGGGAAACCACACAACTTTCCTTGTGTATCCCACTTCTCCAAATTCCCCAGACCGCTGTGCCCAACACGCTGAGGTAATCCAAACATTTTTCTCTGATAAGACACTACACAATTGTTGGAGCAGCCCCAAAATACAGGCATGCGACATATGCAAAGCCACTGATGCACAACCGCAACCTGAAGCTGCAGCAATGACACAACTTTGATTTCTTTGCTGAAGTTCCCTAAATATGGGCAAAATGCTTCAACAAGCGAGATGAGAATGGCCACAGCAGCTTTGGTCCAGTTTGTTTCTACATGACTCAGTGTGAATCACATTTTCTTCAGATCAAGCAGTTTGAACTTTGTGAGCGTGGTATTTTTGCTGAGAGCAGTAAAAAAAAACCCCACAGCACACACATGAATATATTCCCCCTAATCTTTACCACATTTACTACTTTTGCCTTTCCACTCCAGCCAGCCAAATGGAGAACCACCACTCTTTCAATACAGAACACATTATGCAGTATCTTCAGAAAAACAGAAATTTAACAGGTTACTGCTGCTTTAACACATATATTTTAATTTCACTAGACCAGAAGATGAACTAAATTAGCCAAGCAAACCAACTGCAAGTCGCAGGTCTATCAATTACTTATGGCAAAGTGAAAAGTTACCAAATACTTGGCAAGTAAGTTGGTTTATTACTTTACTCTAAATTCCCAGAGCTGCCTGAAGTATTACCTGCAAAAAACAAAGTTAAGCAACCAGCTATGAAATCAACACTGTCTTCAATGAAGACAACAATTCTTATTAAAGGATTTTAGTGGAGACTGAAAAACGAAATTTGACCCTTCAGGGGAAAAAAACTCTACCTGAATTAGTTGCAACTGTTGTGGTTTTTTTTAACCCAAAAAATCAGTCAGTTTGATTAAAAATATGAAATAAATACTTCTTGGATTTTCTAGCTAAACCAAAATTTTGTCAAAAAGTAACCTCTTCATGTGCAGCTGTGCGAGGACAGAAACTTAGTCCAGCACAGCAGCAGCAATGCTTGTAGTGGCATCGTACCAGAAGACAGCCAAGCTCACAAAATTCCCAAGAAAGAAGGGGCTGTTCCAGCAGCAGTCTGTGGCTAGGACGGTGAATGTTACCCAGAAGCAGCATATTCTATTTTCAGCACATATTTAGGATTGCAAATCTCCATCTTTTTAACGCAGAACAGACTGACTTAGCATCTTCTCTCACTGAACCACACCACACGTTGATGCCAGGGGAGAGGAAAATATGATTTAAAAGTATGTCCCAAACAAGAGCAGCACAGAAACCCACACGTTTCAGTAATCTGTCAAATCACAGGCCATTAGTTAATTGGGCTTTGCCTACAGAAGAAGTTTTTCCATTAATTTTGTTTTCATTTTCTTTTTTTTTAATGAAATTACTCAAATTCAAATATTATTATGTTGATCTTGAAGTTAACCTTAAAAAAATACCAGGGCTTGAAGGGCTCCTTATTAAACTGCTCAACACTACTTATGCAGTGCTCTTGGTGATTTGTAACTCAGCAAGAAACAAAAGTTGAAGTTTTTCAGCTCCAGCAACTATACTTTGCAGATGGATGTTGACATTTGGAAAAATTATCTGTATCAGAACTTTAAATATCCCAAATTTTACCCAAATCTGGCCTAGTCACAGTATATAAATGTAGTATATAGACTACAGACATTTGAATTCTGCACTTTGATTAAGCTCCCACCGTTACTTTCCTATCTTCGTGTCCTGACAGTGAGCTGTGGGATGAAACTGTGTGTGCTCAGCTACTGTTTCAAGAACATTTTATGACAGAGGTGAGAAAAATACCTGTGGATTTGCCCGTTTTTATGCAGGTAGTCCAGTCCCTCCAGCACCTCCTTAAGGATTGTGGCTATACAGGGTTCATCCAGTACACCAGTCTTGTGTTCTCCTTTGGCCACGATGTGCTTGATAATATCCAAAACAGAGCCTGGAGAAGAGAGTTAAACACCTTAGTTTAAGCTAGAAGAACTGATTCACAGCTAAGTGTAGTTTATAATCATTTAATATACAAGTCCAAGGAATTCACTGATGGTGGTCAGGATCAAAGCCAGAAGTCTGAAGCCTTTGCTGCAGGAAAGCAGAGGCAACAATGCACACCTGGGTGCAGATCCTCAAGGTGGGCTATAAAATCCCTGTGATCACAAGTAACTGAGAAGTTCTTTGAACAAGCCAAAATGTGACATGTACATGCACAGGACTCTTGGAAGGTTTTTAAGTAGATCCTGATGCTACAGCTGGTTTAATGCTGAGTACTGGAGAAGCTGGAGCAGGGAAATGGAAAAAGCAGGGAGCTGCCAGGATTCATAAGCCGAAGGCAACAAGCTCGATAAAATGAAACTCTCAGCTCCTACAGACCCTCGGCAGAGAAATAGGAAAAAATCTACAACAAATGAGGCTGAATTCTGACAATAAGTCACTTCTTCACTGTGTACAAAACTGGAATGGCTTAGATGCTTCCCTAGAAGCACCATGTTTAGTCTCTCTCCCAAGCATGGTGTGAGTGACATCATCTTCCATGACAAACCACACTTTACAGAGCAAACCACCTCTTTGAATTGCACCCAGGAATAAACAGAACCAATGACTTGTTACATGCCTCTTGTGCAAGGTCCTGTTTTCATGATACACTGGGTACTGTGCTCTTAGTATTTCCATCTGGACTAAAGACAGTCTTCTCAGAACTTTTTATTGCTCCAGTATGGGATGTCCAAGCCTGTTTTCCAAAGCCCGTGCTCTTTAGCCCCTTCAAACTTGGGTTTCTATGGTTTAATGACTGAATAGGGACTAGTAAGATTTTTACAGCTATGGGCACAAAGCAACGTAAGTGGTACTGGGAAGTTCTTAAAGAATGAGGAGAGCAGGCACAACTGCACAGCACAAATTCCAGCTTTGCTTGTCTTTGAGCTTACAGGGAAAGAACATCCAGGTACTAACTCAGCTAGTTTAGAAGAGCCAAGTTCAGCTTTAGAAAAGTTTATAAGAGGTCATTCTCCCTAACTCCCAATCAAAAAAAAAAGAGAGAATTTTTTTTTGTATCTGAAGAACAGAAACTTACTCTCATGAGTTTGGCCAACAGAGAAATTACAAGTTCCACACTAAATTACTGAAGAAAGTGGACAAATACGATGGAGGCTTTAGGTTTGATTTTCTTCTCACCCTTCAGGCTCAAGCAGACAAAAAAACCCTTCCCCCTTTCAAAATTTATTTTATTAGCTTACCCTATTTGAATTTCTAGGCCAAAACAATTGTGCAGATAATTTTCACTTAGAAAAGTATTTTCCTTTTGGATTCTCCCACAAAAGCAAAATGGCTGCAAGGTTTGAATACAAATACCACGTGGAAAGGTGCATTTTGCACAATTCAAACTGCACAGGAAACAATTACATGGGTGCACAGTGTCCCTTAGTTTGTGCAAAGCACTATGTGCTGAGCTCATCTAACAGCTTGTTGCAGCGAGGTGAGCCACTATTCCCACCTTCCGTCTTCTCTGGCCCAGCAGCACCAGTCCTCATGTTATACATCAAGATACCCACTAAACCCAAAAATAAACTGAGGGAGAAATTGGTTGGTAGTGAGCAAAACCTGTGAACAACAAGGAAAAGGAAGGTAGCAAGGAGGGAGAAACCTTTGTGAATGGGGGAGTAAATCCTTTTTGTGAGCAGCAAGGGATTAGACCAGTTCCCTGGCTGCCCTGAATGGCATCTCCAGCTTTCTCTTCCCAAAAAAATCCTTGCTTGGTTCAGGATATTTGCAGAGGATGCAATCTTAACCCTGTAGACACTCAAAAATATAGGAAAAAAACCAAAGGAAAATGAAAAAAATTACAGAAATGAAGTTATATAACAACCTGTCAACATTTAATGCAAGTATGCTCTTCAGCCTTCCTTTACCCCATCCCACCAGCGAACACACTCATGTTTAGCGAGTTTGGACATGGGTTTCAGCCAAAGGTTTCACCCAGACGTAACTCAGGTTGTTTTGACATACGTTGGACTTCCTGCATGGGAGCAAGATTATCTCTGCTGAAGGAAACTGCAAAACCCCAGATGTCAGAGCATGTTTCCCTTCACTGAAATTTCACCTTTATGTTCTGAGAAAAGGGTCTTCTGTATTGTGTCACAAGGATTTGTCTGGGCTTCAGTCTGTCACGTTTTCATATTTAAAGAGTTCATGCTTACAAACCTCAATGCTTCTTATTTTGGACAAGAATTTTTGGGACACCAAGAAAAAAAACCACCAAAATTCCCTCTACTTTCACTGTTCAGGTTTTTCCTCTCAAATGTGCCTTTATCTGGAGAACAAACTGTCACTTGTTTTGGAAGTCCAGTGAAAATATGTGGTTCTTCACGTACTCGTTTTGTCCTCTTTCCACCCACAACTCTGTTAGCAGACTTTGTTCACAAGCATTTCCCCTCTCCAGCAAAGGGCTCAGGGAACATGAGGAGGCAGATCATATGGTGCTTAAATTCATTTGGTCAAAAAAATCCTCTATTTAGCCAAGTCAGAGGTTGTATTTAACTCAGAAAAGGGGGTGGAGGGCAGACAGACAAGAGGGCACGCACAGCGCCTTGGTTGTGAAAGGGTTGATTCACACCCAGGCTATATCTGCTCCCAGTCCCGCCTGCCACTTTTTAAGCACAATTTATTTAAAAACCACATTCACATTGAGATGTTCATAGAAGTGGGGGAATTTGCCAGTTGTCTATAGCAAACAGAACAGCAGGAAGGGATCAGCAAAATGCTTAGTGCAGGAAACAGCAAGAAAAGCAACTCAAGAGCCACCGTTCTGTTGGAGAAAGTGTTATTAGGATCATCCCCATTTTGTCTGCTCAGTGTTTGGCTACTGGCATCACAAGACCATGACATTGGGATTTTTCCACCTCACAAATTAATACATTTGGGAGTTGGTGCTGACTCCAAACTCAATTGCAACTTCATAAAGCACGGCATCATGGAAATATGAAGAAGGAAGCCAAGCTGCATTTTCAAGCCCTGCTTCATGCAGTGTTCAAAATCTTCCACCATTCTGGCTCAGGAAGCCTGGCATGGAGCAATGGAACGCCCAGACCTCCAAACAGAAACCCAGAGCCAAGCAAGAAGCTACTTTGAAGGCAGAAGTCGTGGGAATTTCGCTATTAAGAAAAACACCTTCTGCTAGGTGGAGATTGGATTTTAGAACCAGGCTGTTAAACTCAATGCAGAGTCATTCCCAGGGGTCTCAGCTAAGCATGGGACCCACTCACCAGGGTGACACCTCTGCTGCCTTAGGATGCAGACAAATTCTCACACAAGTCCACTACACTCCACCAAGAGATCAGTGGATCAGAGCCCCATCCTCAGTCTAAGGGGAAAACCAGAGTGTTTTGTAGAGTGGCCTGCTCCTGGTCCCCCAATACAATAACTACTAAAATTAAGCAGAAATTAACTCAGCTGAACTGGAACCATGATCCAAATCACACAAGAACACGAGTTTTACAGACTGACCATACTGCTTGAAAATATTGGCGTGCCTGCAGGCACTACCAACTCCTGAGCCAGCTTCCAATCCAGTTTAGGAGTAACTGGGAAAGTGAGAGTACAACCAAATGCAGCTGGATCTCCGATTAAGTGTAGTTTGACTATGGATTTGTGCTCCATGTGCAAACTGTTCAATCTCACTGTGTAGGACAGAAGTCCCCCCATAATCTAGTGGCCAGAAAATGAGGGTGACATTGGAAGTAAGGCACCCAGCTCTGTATTAAATAACACAAGATTTTCAAGGGGAAAACAAATCCACTGTAATGCCTCTAAAACAGAAGAAAGACTTCTTTGATTCCTCCCTAAAATAAAACTTCTATTTTAGATAACGCTATGAAGCACTCTGGTGTGTATCACATGTGGCATTAGGTTTGATTACAAAAATTCCCTCATGATTTTCTTCATTAAAAATGCACAAGTAGCAAGTACAGACTCACAACACAGGAGTATAAGTCTTAAATGAGAGAGAAAAAAAGAAATTAAGTTTGGCTGAAGCTGACTGGAAAGCTCTTCCAAGCCCAGAAGGGAAGCGTATCAGGAAAAGACAAAACAAGACACAGAAAAGGGTCAGAACTGCAGTCTGACCATAAATATAAATACTGCTGTCATTAACAAGGATGTTTAAAGAAATTTGGCGGTGAGCAGCTGATCTCAAAGCCTGACAGAAGACAAAAAAAAGGAGACAACATTTAAAGACTAATGAGGAAAAAATTCGGCTGTAAACAAATTTCTGACCATCAAATATCCAGTGTGTAGGACATCAACAGGAAGCCTACAAGATGTTGTGCAATCTGATAAAGCATTTAGCACGATTTGTCATTCATCATCCAAGTGTCTCAGTACACTCTGACACCAATGGCCATGGAATACATCTGCTTAGTAACACACAGGCTCTCAGTGCAGACTGTACAGCAATTGAAAGGTAAGTGGTTTTCTGCTCAAATTCAAAAGTTTCCCAGTCTGCTCAGAAAGCTGCTGATGCAATAGCTCCCAATGACAGCACCAGTCACTGTACACAGACTTACCCTCACCTGATAGAGCCCAACTTGGAACTACTGCGGGTCAAAGACAAACATGAAGTGAGTGACTTTTTCTGGAGTCCTTGCTCGCACCAGCTCTGCAGATGGGCAGATTGGTATCTGTCCAGCTGTGCAATAGGAACAGATATCCCATTGCTCCCTCCGGTTTACCCCAGGAGCAAAGAGCAAGAAACCCCACAGTCCTCTCTTCCCATTTAGGGCAAAACTAGAAAATACCTGATTAGGCCTGACTCGACCCACCAAAGCCAGCTCCAACTTTCCAGAAGCAAGTAGTTCATTTCCATCCCTGACAGCAGTATCTGAACAATGAAGACAAGTAACCCACAAGCAGATTAATATCCTGAATTTGTAAGAGATGGATATTCAATTTTTGTATATTGGCACCCCAACAAAAGCAGTCCTGTCTCACACCCCACACATATACTGAATAAAACTGTCCCTTTCAACACCCTGTAGGATGTGCTGCTCCAAAGATTCTGCATTTTCTACAGCAGCAAAACGAGATGACAGAGACCCACAGCTCACCACCTACCTGTTGTGCCCAACAGCAGCTTAGGAAGCCATACTGTAAATGGGATCACTGCAGTAACTAGTAATCCATTTTTCCAGGCAGGGTGGAGACCAAACAGCCAGGGACTCCTTAAGCCAGCTTTGCTGCTGGAGAAAATTTCTGTGTAATGGCACCCTTGGGGCAAGAAGTCCTAATTGTTCCACTGATTCACTTTCAACAGCAAACCACCACCATCAGTGCTTCCTGTTTCAAATCCAGAGCACCCTTCTTTGACCTCACCTACACCAGCAAGCCTGTGGAACAGCATTTAGGAAGCCTGTTTTTGACAGTCTTCCTCAGGGGAGGAAGAACGTATCCAGTGACAGTTCAGTGACACTGCTTAATGCTTCAGCACATGGGGCTGAAGCAGAGAAGGGTACAAAAACCGGAGCAGACAGGAAAGCTGGTTTCAAACAAGAATACAGATAAATGCAGGAGTATTCCAGCTGGAATTTTACGTGTCCCCAAAGGCAAAAGGAACATACAGCAGAGCTGGTTGCTGTGGGAACCATATCTTGCATGTTATACTATAACTTAAGTGACAGAACAAAGACACAGGCTAAGTTAAATGCAAAGAAAACTCCTCCTTTAACTTTGTCTGGCAAGCAGAATAGGAAAATTTAATACCTTAATTTAATATCCAACCTAAAAAGAAAGGCAGGTAACAGTACCTGAACTGATTTGCCATTTAGAGGCCTGTCACAAATAGGCTTGAAAATGTGCTGGGGATCACTACACAACTTTGTGAGAATGAAAACTTGCACCAAACATGATGAACACTGATGCTGAACAGACTGCATCTTTGAAAACTGGGAGTTGGCAGATTCATCGCTGCTTCTTTTAAGACATCTCAACATTAGCCAGTGGTTTCGGTGAGCCTGACTGTCACCAGAGCCAAGAATTAAATCTGCACCTTGTCAGTCTCTGGCAAACAGATGATGAAAATTCGAAAGAAAGAGCGGCTTGGATTCAGTGCTTCTGGGGCTGGGAAATACAGATACAGCAAAAGAACACCAAAGGAAAGGAAAGAACAAGTTATACAAAACAAAGGAAAAGACATTTAAGTAGATTACTGGGGTTTCTAGTTGTAAAGTTCCTTCTTAATCCTAATTAAACCTCCTAAGAGAGGAAGTTAAGGAAACTTCCATTTCTTTCCTCCTTTCCCTCTAGAGCACTTGCATTGATGCATAAGAAATATGAGAAGATCAAGGCAGAAAACAAGATAATACAATAAAGGGAGCAAACCCACCTATTGCAGTTGAGATCAAAACATTTATAGGAGAAAATCTAAAGACAAGCTATTTATTTTTTAATGCTTCTCCTATTACAGCTGGGAGTGGTGATGTATCTACACACTCTGCATTCTGCAATCATGTACAGTCCCTATCATCTCCTAATTCAGACTTATCCTATCCTTAATTGTTTGAAATCAGGTTGTGTGTCTACAAATAAAGTTAAAAACCATCAGGATGGATTAAAAATAGCACAGCTCTCTCCTAAGAAAGGAATTCAACATAAACACAAGAATTTCTAAGAACATGTGGATGACCATAACTCAGCTGGACTTAGGAGAGCCCAGATCAGAGATTAACACAGCAGAAATGGAACAAGATGTCCTATGTCCCTGGGAGAGACCTAAGAATTGCCTACCTCCTTTTTGGCCTCGCTTGCTCAACTTCAGATCAAAGGTTGAAATAAGAAGTTGATTAGATAATCTTAAAAACTTTTGGAAAATAGAAGGTTTAACTATTTCAATACAGTAATCTCCTTAGCAGATTTAATTAGAAGCCTTCAAGAAGGCAGAATATCCAAGAGCCCTATCTGGAAAAGTTTCAATATTTAAAGGATTTGCATACAGTTTAAAAATATTTTGGAGATCTCATTGCCTGTAGACTAGGACAGTAAAAATTGTGGTCTGATGTAGCAAGTCACCAGAGCCGGCTGTTTCACAGAAGCAACTGTTTCACAGAGTTATCTACAGCCTTGGGTCACCTGTGAAATGAGAGCTCCTGTTAAAAGCAGAAAGAATTTAGAAGAGCAAGCAGGTCACACTCAGTAAAGCACAAGAACAAAAGGACAGCTGCTCCCCTTCCTACTAAAAAGCCACAGGAGTTTGAGAGCAGCACTGGGCTTCAGCTGGCTTTAAAAAGGCATGAGTAAAATTCATGACAGAGGAATGCCAGGGAAGTAAAGAGCAGGTCAGCAGTTGTCTAGAAATAGCCTTCGGAGTTTAGTTTGCAGTAACACTGGACACAAAGGCTGGGGTGTCGCGTCGACACTGCTAAGCTTAGATCCCTACAAAAGTTTTATCATTAGAGAAAAGAGTCCTTAATTTCTACCGAAGGGAACAGAAACAGCAGATACTTCACAAACCTGACACAGACACATGTCACTAGACCTGACAGAGGGTGTCAGAGTAACTGGACACACCAGCACCTCTTGTCGGGACCAGCTGGATCTCATCACAGCCACGTTTCTGCCATCAGCAACTCCACACCTGCTCCAGTGTCAAACCTGCCAGTTCAAACTGCTCCCAGCAGTGACTCCAACCAGCCTGACTGGGCTCTGATGCCCATTAGCAGTTCTGTGTTGCTCCCCCAACACTCTACCTCCTCACTGCTGGCGACTTTCAAAGACAGAAAACAGTATCTCCCCCCAACACAGCACTTGTGGACACAAATCGTTCAGTTTCAGGGATAATGTCAGTCAGGTAATTAAGGTACCTTTGATGAACCGTCTGGCTGCTCAGAGGTGCCAGGCACTGTTAGACAATAGCACTTCATGGATTTAAAGTATTTTCCCCTAGGGACATTTCTGAAACACTTGAATGTATGGCTAGATTAAGATTTCAACAAAAACACTGCAGCCAGAAAATAAATTAAACTGCACTTACAACAACAAAAAAGGCATGCATTACAGTCTCGGCTGTCTTGTGGGCTGTTTATCAAAGTAATAAGGTCAGAGTAATTAGGCTGAAATTAAAACTAGTTTCAGCCTGAAAACACATGCCAGCATACACTGACAGAAAAGAAGCAATTAGATTCTGAACTTTTACCCAGAATAAATTCTCAAGTACAAATGCCACAATCAAGATATAAAATGGACACCAAAACGTATTTCACATGTGCTTACTGGGATGTACAAATCTCAGTCCACACTTCCTGAATAGGTAGATGGAATGAAAGAGTCGGGCTGTACCCTCTTTGTAGTTTTTATTTGATTGGGGGTTTTGTTTGTTTTGGTTTTGTTTGTTTGTTCATGGTGATAGGTCTTTTTGTCTTCTGATTTATAAACCAGCCCAAAGGTTTTTCCTGCTGAGAAATCCAGATTATTTTTCCCACTGCATGACAGATGACAGCAAAATGAACCGCTTTATTACTGATAAGAACTAAGCTCAAAGGAATGAGAAGCAGTTTTCAAAGTGTATCTTATTACATAAATCACTCAGCCTAAAGCCAAGTGAAAATAGTCTCATTAAAAGTGAATAAAAAAGCTCTTTGGTCAGAAAGCTCCAAACACAAGTTTCTTTCCATCCTTAAGATGGTCCTGTAGAATTTGCCTATGACATCTGAGACTTCTGAAGCACACATTTTTTTAAAGTATAAAATGAAAACAGCTGAAAAATAACTCTCAAGGTACCCCGTTGCTTAGAAACTGAGAGGTCATTCTCAAACTCTTTCCATTTACTTTAGGAATTCCTCCAGCCCTCAAATGACTGATTTTAAGTGAGAAAATTTAACAGACTCACAGAAATGCTGGGGAGGGGGAAGAATTACACTGTTGCTAGTGTGTCTTCTATTCTCTGACTCTAGCCTTCAATACGTGCAACAGAGTAAGACGCAGTGAGATTTTTTAGCACTGCTTTACTGGAAGTCCCCCACTGAATGCCAGAGCTGAACAAGGGTCAATTATCAGGCTGTATAACATAAAAGCCCATTCAAAGGGAATATCAAATGAGAGGCAGGTCTTCATTCACACCTCCAAAAGGCTAGTTCTGAAGCAGTGATTATTCTCCCAGAAATTTTTGGGGTAATCTTTACATCTGTGGTGCCTTGATGATGAAATGATGGTCTGTAAAGAGTCTGACTTTTTCACAGTTTTGCACAAAAAAACCCCAAAACACAAAAAAAACCCAAAACAAACCTCCACACAAAATTGAAGACAAACAGAAACAACATTTGGAGGTTCAAGGATGAGCCTCTTCATGACTTGATTCTGACAGAAAACTGCTGTGAAATGACTGAGGCACCTGTTCGTTTTCTTCAAAGAGGTTGTGCACTCTCCTGGAACAGGCCAAGCCCATTGCTTCTGCCTCTCCAGCACCCCTGAAATGCCATTTCCTCATGTTGTGAAAACTCTGCCATAGCTACACTTTTCATACACACACCAAAACCTGCTGTAAGCTGGCAAGGGATTCTTTTCCACACACAAACAGCCATCATATCTTTAATGACCTATTACATGTCCCTCCAAGAAAAGAGAGGCTATTGCTTAATGACACATGAGCACATGAGACATTACAAACTCTTTAAGACAGACTTAAGTTGGTATGAAATTTGATTTCCCCCAAGAGAACTGCTAAAATCCCCTAAAGAACATCTTCAAAGACACGTTTTATGGTCACTGTTGAGCTCTTGTGGAAAAAGCCAACAGGTTTAGCCAGATTTTTCCACATCATCTTCTGGCATTTTGCAGTCTTCAGAATTAAGCCAAGAATAGAGAAGCCAAGAAGTTTTTGTTTGAAAGCAAGAAAATAGGGATACAGGGATTTTTTGGATTTTTTTTTTTCCAGTTTTCAATTCCTTTTCACTAAGGTGCCAGGAAAATGAAGTCTTCCTAAACACAGGCCTAAGATTTAGCAACAGTTCTTTGTGTTATTATCCAGAACTCGATCCCATTTCTTTTCTCAACTGTAACTTAAACAGGGGTCCTGGAAAATATTATGACATCAAATAAAACATTACTGATAAGAACTTTTCAAACTCTCTCTCTCAAAAAAAAAAAAAAAAGGCTGTTTCTCCAGTGTCTGAGAGAACAAATGCAGAAAGAGGAAAGTTAAATATTGCTATTCATGTATTTTAAATATTTATCTATTTTATTAATATTTACCCATCCCCCTGAGCTGGAAGACAGGAATGGAGAAGCAAAATGAAGCCCCCATAATCCAAGGGGAAATCCAAGGTTAGCAACCTGCTACACCACTTAGACACACACAAGACTATGTCTGGATGGGATTCACCCAAGAGTACTGAGGGAGCCACTTCCCATCATTTACCAGCTCACCAGGGAGGTCTCAGTTGACTGGAGGGTAGCAAGTATGATATCAATCTACAAGAAGGGCTGGAGGATCCAGGAAAATACAGGCCTGACAGTCTGACCTCAGTGCCAGGAAGATCACGGAGCAGATCATCTTGAGTGCCATCGAGTGACACACACAGGACAACCAGGTGATCAGGACCAGCCAGCAAGAGTTTGTGAAAGGCAGGTCCTGCTTGACCAACCTGATCTCCTTCTATGACAAGGTGACACAGCCTGTGGATATTGTCTCCTGGACTTTTGTAAAGTCTTTGACACCACTTCCCACAGGATTCTGCTAGAGAACCTGGCTGGGTAAAACAAAGGGCTGGATGCACAAGGTGAAAGAGTGGTGGTGAATGGTGCTACATGCACTTGGCAGCCTGTCACCAGAGGTGTCCTCCAGGGCTCATTTATTGGAGCCAGTCCTGTTTAACACCTTCACTGATGATCTGGACAAGGGGATCAAGTACACCCTCAGCCAGTTTGCAGATGACATCAAGTTGGGTGGGAGTGTGGATCTGCTGGAGCATAGGAAGACACTAGAGAAGAATGTGGCAGGCTGGACCGATGGGTTGAGGGCAGTTGGATGAGGTTCAACAAGGCCAAGTATCAGATCCTGCCCTTGAGTCACAACAGCCCCAGGCAGTGCTACAGGCTGGGGAATGAGTAGCTGGGAAGCTGCCCAGTGGGAAAGGACCTGGGGGTGCTGGCTGACAGCAGCTGAACACGAGCCAGCATGTGCCCAGGTGGGCAATAAGGCCAATGGCATCCTGGCCTGTGCCAAGAATAGTGTGGTCAGCAAGACTAGGGAAGTAATTGTCCTCCTGTACTCAGCACTGGGGAGGCACCTCAAGTACTATGGGGAGTTCTGGGCCCCTCACAAGAAGACAGACATTGAGGTGCTGGAGCAGGTCCAGAGAAGGACAGTGGAGCTGGAAAAAATCGGGAGCACAAGTCAGATGAGGAGCAGCAGAGGGAGCTGAGAGTGTTTAGCCTGGAGAAAGGGAAGCTCAGGGGAAACCTTATCGCTCCCTACAACTATCTTAAAGGAGGTTGTAGCCAGGTGGGGGTCAGCCTCTTCTCCCAGGTAACAAGTGGTAACACAAGAGGAAATGGCCTCAAGTTGCACAGCAGAGATTTAGATTGGATATTAGGGAAAATTTCTTTGTGGAAAGTACTGTTATGCATTGGAACAGGCTGCCCAGGGAGGTGGTGGAGTTACCATCCCTGAAGGTATTTGAAAGGCATGTAGATGTGGCACTTCTGGATATAGTTTAGTGATGGACTTGGCAGTGTTGGCTTAATGGTTGGACTTGATGATCATAAAGGTCTTTTCCAACCTAAACTCTACAAGTCTATGAAATGTCTTAATTCACGAGGGAAGTTTAGGAGGTTAACAGGAGAAGCGATACTACAGGAAGAAAGGTTTTTACATTGCCTTTTAGGGTAAAGAAACTGGACCACTCACCTCCACTAAGTAACTTCATCACCAGCCAAAGCTCATCTTTCACCACGAATGATGTGTAGTAAGATACAATGTTGGGGTGATGGCACTGACTCATGGCTTGAATTTCTTTCTGTAGAGAAAAATAAAGCATTAGCAATTGAACCCAGTGACTCTTACTCCTCGGGCACAAAAGTAACCTTCATCTTCCTCAAGACACAAAGAGGGTGCAAGGGAATAGGGTACCTAGAAGCTAAACAAAGAAAATGCAGAAATACTCTAAACACTCAGAACTGCACCAGGCTATGACCCAAAGGTATTTTTAGGGTGCTCTGCCTGTCTGACTAGAAGGAAGAAAAAATTGACCAAAAAACCACTGGCAAGGACAACAAAGTGGTGGTAACCAAAACACCTGCATGCAGCTGCAACAGAATATTCACAAGAATTCACACATCTCTGACCCAAGAAGTTCATGTTAACTTCACCTTTCATTAAGACATTGCACAACAGATGCTTAATCTGTTGAAGACTATCCTTTGGATGAGAAAGGGAAATGTCTGTCTCTGGGAAAAAAAGGCCTCTTATTCCTAATGTTTCTTCCCAGCAGGAGAGCAGATGGCTTAGCTCAATCAGGTTGAAGGCACAAAGGACAGCTGTATCCTTTGTCATACTGGAAGATGAGGGAAATCCTTTTGAGATTAGAAAGTCATTAGCTACTACAGACGGAGGACAATATGAAATATGTTCAGATATTAAATTGCTTTGAGTTTTGACCATGCTTAGTCTTATATTTGGGTATGGGTTAAGGGTCGAGGTTTTCCAGGTTTTGGGCAGGAACACCACCACAGAAAGCATTTGACTGATTTCATTATGCAAGCACAAATCACCAGTTTGGACAGAAACCACCACAGTTTCTTGGCTGTCTATAGACAAAAGCCATCCATTAAGCCCAGCCTGGCACCCTGCACTGCACCCAGCTGAGCCTTTATGCTTTAGCCAAGTTGGCACTTTCAGCCAAGTTCCCTAACCTGTCAAGTTCTTCCCTCCAGCATCACCCACACCAGACCCTCATACCCTGAACTTCTGCTCTCAACTAAGACATTCCTCCAATGAACACGTGGACATCACTCACTTTTCAAAGGTTTAATCACTGCTCACTGTCAGCCTCTTCCCCATGACACGGATTTAGCTGACCCCATAATCCCAAACTCATGGGGAAGAAGGAGAGCAAGGGTCCTTCATACCCTGATCCTTTCAGCCCTCTAAGCACAAGACTTTCCTGGTACTTAAGTACAAGGAAAAGCTCTGAAGAATTCACTGGTGTCTAGGACACCCCACAAATGCAAGACATTCTCCTGCTCATGTACAAAGCTCTGCTTGTGACTGAGTACAGCATAAAGGCAAACTGTTTCCCCTTGGCAAGGGTTTAGCTGGCAATCACAGCTCCAAAGAAACAAGCTCATGTTGATTTATCCACTTAATACTGCTTTTCAAGGAGTAGGTGCATTTGAGGAATCCAAAGCAATTGGTTCCTCCTTCTGCTTCCCCAGAAGAGGCACCAACTTTCCAGGAAACTTCAACAAGCAGATTAAAGAAGAATCCTTCTAAACAGGAAAGGATATTTGAAGAGTGGGGAATAGGCTATTCATCTCCATGTAGCATATTCTTTGACAAAAAACCACTCTGTGAAAATAAATACAGCCTAAAACAATATCCTCTGCTTACTGTGACAGCTCCAGCTCCCTTCCTTGCAAAAATTCACTTGCATCAAGCCATTTTTCAAAAAGGAAATAAATCAGCACCTTTGGGATTTTCTGTGGCTTTCTATAGTTCTCTCTCTGACAATTAAAAAATACCACGTGTGCACAAGTGGCACCAGAACAAACTGAGGTAGAGCGATTAGGACTGGTGATCCAGACCTGCCCAAAATCCACCACTCTCAGAAATTACCTAGAGGATCTGGTTTTATCTTTTTTTAAGCTAGACCGTTCAAAATATTTTGAAGCAGCTCCCTGGGAGATCAGGAGAGTTATACAAGAAATATACACAAACATTGCATATTTTATATATATTAGTGTATCCCACTGGAATTCAGGAGGTGATGAGACAAAGTCTGGACCAAGTTTACTTAAGAGCTAGACCTGGATCAGATCTTTGCCATTTGCGCAACTCTGTACAATGGCACTTTTCAGGCATTCCGTAACACTTAGTTACTATTTTATTATTTTTCAAGAACTTCCTCTCTCATTCACTACCATAATCTGCTCCCTGGGTTGGGAAGCACAGTTAAAAAAACAAATTAGAAAAAAAAAGCCAAAAAAAAAAAAAAGCCAAAAAAAAAGCTCAAGCCTGTCATATGCTTTGGTGCACAAAGAAGGAAAATAAATAATCACAAACCTGCTCTATGCAATTAAACACCTCCATCACCCAGTGGATGCATAACACAGGCAGATTAATCAATTTCTCACACAGTGTAGCACAGCTCTGAATAATTAATTGCATCACAGCCCATGATTTTCAGTGTTTTTGCATTATTACCAATCAGAAGGAGCAGCAGCCAGGCTGACTCTTCCTCCCACCCACAGACCCCCACCTCATTTTCAGCAGTTTTCTAGACTAATCTCACACCTACATCAAAGCTTGGTTTCTCCTAACCCCAAAGAGGGTACCAACATCCTGAAGGCTCAGCACATACAATTGTTTTAAGTGATGGTGGCAAATCACAGCAGGATTTGTGTTAAAATGCTTCCTGGCATAATTGAAACCCAGCCAATTCTGCTATGCATGCACAGTCTGTGCTCCACTAGTACAAATGCAAGGGCTGAAGGGCTGCAGTTAAAAGCAGGAATCCCAGTCAAGGATCACTGGGCAGCTCTGCTCAGATGCATACTCGCAGAGAGAGGGAGCAGGAAGGGATAAAATGCAGCAACAGCCCCAATGTGAGTAGAAAGCACAGTTTTAATACTACTTCCCAAGCTTTTCTGAGAGCTTGCTCCTCTTCAAACACAACAAAGTCAAAGCAGGAAAAGGTTTCCTCTATCCCCTTAACCAGACTGCTATCCCCAGATAACTGAGTTATAAGTATGCTTCCCTCATCCACCCCAGCATCAAAACTATATGGGAAGACTCCTAATTAAAATCTCAGCCATTTCCACACCTCTGTAACATCGTCAGTGCTAAACATCAGCATTTATCTCGGCTGCTCTATACAAGCTCTAAGCTGGAAATGTTGCTTTACTCCCTCTCTGCCAACAGTCATGGGTCACTTGATACAGACCCCCTCAAGCCATGTGCAGATCCGGTGGGTGATAGGCAGCTCTTCCATCCAACACCCCTCACACTCCATGGCCTCAGTGATGAGAGGCAGCCTTCCTGCCAATTCCCATAAATTGCTCTGCTTTCTGCTCAGCTATGGAGAATGAATAACCGACAAAAACATGTCTAGACGCAGGCAATGGTTTGGAAATGGTTACATGCTCACCCTGGGCAAGATATTAAAAATATCTGTATTGTCAAATACCAAAAGCAAATAGACTGGGATTAGCTCTAAATGCCTCCATGGCTTCCACTAAGGGTTCTGACAAATGTTTTCAGTACTTCTATGGGCAATAAAAGAAACATTTCAAGCCTTCCAAAACAGTAATAAAACTGCTGTGAAGTATAATTTAGAATCATAAGAAACCTATTAGTCTCCTGCAAGTTAGGCATACTTCTAGAGACCAGCTATTTTGGAAGAGGGTTTATTTGCCCACCAACACACAACTGAAGTTTGAGCTAATAGGATTAGGTGAGGCTGTTTTAGCTACCAGCTCAACTTTCCTAATGGTGTTTTCTGCTCACATCATCACCTTCTGCTCTTTGTGTTTATCTGTCCCTGAGGTTTGCTTCAAAGACACTTGGCTATCAAATACAAGGATAAAAATCACGCTTTATTTAGTTTTACTTCCTACATGTTGACATGAACTCAGGAGACAGAGCACAGCAGCAGAATGCTTACATGGGACTACCTGCAACTTCAGAGGAATCCAAAAAGCTGTCAGCTTGGTTGCCCTATTCAAAGGCAATCATGACCATAAGAGAACTGGAGAGGGAAAAGCACAGCCAGGGGAGAAATCAAGCGAGGTCAGATGTGATCACCCCTTGAAAACCCCAATGCTTCTACTATGGCTGGCAAAGAACTTATACCATGAGAATCCAGCTGAAAGATAAGGCATTAAAGCTGCTCTTCATCCTTTATAGCAGGATTTATAGCTCCAGTCCTACAGGCAGCCATAACTGTTCATATTTTGTTCCCACTGAAATTCTAATTGTTTAGTGAAAAGGCTGGGAAGTTGAGAATATTAATACATTCCTCTTTCTAAACATCAGCATAATCAAAAAAAAACCCAACCAGCAAGGAAAAAAAAAAGAAAAACAAGCATGTTCTTCTACCACAATCAATTTGAGATACTTTTTTTTAAGGAGGTAGAGAAAAAGCACAAAGCTCAGAATCAGAGATTCTGATTCAACTTCCACTCCTTGGATTATCCAGTTCAACTCCTTACCTCAAGACTGGCATGAGTAAAAAAAGGAGTTATATTAGCCCCAAAACAACAGTGGAAAAGAAACAATTCTGAAAGGGACAAAGAGACTTCACCAATTCATTAATCTTAGGTTATGGGAACAAAACACCCCCATGGCAAGTCATTCAGCTGTTGCCCATTTCAATGGCTACTCTAAAGCATCACTGAGTGGATCATTAGTTCCCTCTTTCAAAGTCTGCAGTATTAGTGACAATTTACTGAAGGAACCAGACATTTAGAACTGTAGTGGTGTAGCAACTTATACACAACCATTTTTTATTGGTTTCAGCCACCAAAAAAAATGGGCAAGCGACTGACTCACAGACACAGCTTTACCCACATCACCAACTAACCTATCACTGACCCTTTACAGTTGTTCAGATCAATACCCAGTGCTTACAGCTCAAAAAAAGCTTTAAACCTGTGATTAGTCCCCACAGACAACTGCAAACTCTGAAGTTCTTTACATGCACCATCTCATGCTCATCCAGTCCAAGCGAAGGCAGAAATTCTGCGTTCAGGATTTCACTCACCATTAATCCTGATGTTCATGCTGAACTTTACTACAAAAAAACAAACGAAAAAGATCTTCAACCAGACCAGCAATTACCATTGCTGTTGCTGCTGGAAAATGGTACAACCAAGGTGTATCCAGTGTAGGTTTAAGTCCTGTGAAAAGCTGCAATTCCATCATGCAAGAACCACATAACATGGCATATCAAATGACCATGCAGAAGTCACATGTTATACATCAGACTCCCTGACACTGACACTTGGAGACTTTTTCCCCTGGAGCAAGTGTAAAGGTCCACAAGCCTGGAAATGGAATTATAACAGCAATTTCCATCAGATGACGGATGAAAGGTCTGTACTACTTCTACAGCAGTCTGCTGCTTTGTTCCCAACAACCTTACAGTCTGGCTAATCCACTTGTAGGAACTGCTCTGTCAGATCAAAGGCAGCTCAATATCCTGTCCAAGTCTTCAAAAGAAGGTGTAAAAACCCTATAAAAAGCAGTTACACAATTATCTGCCCGGAGGGGAGACTTCTGACTAAGCCTGGGCAGTTAACAGTTGGCTTGTGCTTTAAACTAGGAGAGTTCATAATCCTTTTCTTAAATCCTATCTAATTTAACCTTCTCAACTATAGGTTGATTTATTTAATCTCACGCAATGTTTGATCTCCGTATTATTGGCAGAAGTTCCCCAGGTTAACTCCATGAAACACTAAAGGACATTTCTGATTTACTGCAGTTCAACTTGTCCCTCTGACCACAGCAGTGGACAAGTAGTACTTTCACTTCACTCCTCTTGTGTGTAGACCTATCAGGCCCAATCCCATGAGAATTTGGAACCTCTTCCTAGGAGCAGCAACACATCACCTCCCATGCTCTTTGCTGAACCTGTCTCCTGTTGAATCACCCTAGGGACTAAACAGGCAGCAGTTCCCCCAAGCTGGGAAAGCCCATTTTAAAATATCCCATAGGTTATATTCCCCTCTCTGCTGTTCAACACGCCTGATAACTGCTAAGGTGACAACTCCCCATGGAAGAAAAAAAACCTTTGGATGAAAGAAAACGCAGCTTTAATTGCTTGAAAATGAAGCAGAGTTTGTGGGACAGAGGGGAAATGTAAAGCCTTTAGATCAGTAATTCTTTAAAATACGAAAACACTTATACAAGAAAAAAAGCTGGAGGCAGGGTTATTTTGAGGCAGATGTTACACCACTGCATTTCAGGGATTGGCAACAGCAGCAAAGCAACCAGCATCCCACAATGGAAAAGAGTAAGAGCAAAACACAGCATTGAACAGTGCAGCTGTGAAACACAACACGTGAGCACACAGCTTTCAAACACACACCAAATGCTGTGTGCTTGTTAACTACTGTGGGTTGAAAGACAAATAAGAAGTGGAACTTCAGTAATAAATCAAAAAGACCAAGATGAATTGTGGACCACACTGTATTCGACCAACTGCCCTTACACTCCATTCCCAGTCACACCCCTGAGCAAGAATCTATATTGTACTTCCCTGTCAGCTGAATCCCACATGGAGTCTGGGAAAGATCTGGGAGCATTCAAAAATGTACAGGGAAAAAGATAAAAATCAAGTACTGAAATAAATTCCTGACTAACATCACCTAATTCAGTAGCTGGGCTAGAAAAAAAGCACATCTCTGCATGGCGTTATTCCTGCTGTCTACATTCTTTACAGCAATTACTACTTCAGCTGAAGAGCTAAATGCCCTTGACTTGGCTTGCTCTTAATTCAAAAAATTGGTCCTTCCTGCATTTTCCATACCCTGTAGCAACAATAAATTAATCCATTGCATTAACCTAGAATATTGTGCAGTGTATGCAAAGCATGCAGGTTATCCCTGACCACCCACCCAGCTCAAATGTATGTTGAAATACAAGGATAAAGATCAGTAAAGAACAAGTCAAGTCACACTGCTTAAATCACTCTAAGCATGTCATCTCCACAAGCCAGGAGGTGGTCCCAGATTCCCTCTGGGAACATGTTAGGCTTAAAGAACCTCAAGGCCACTCATCCATTCAGCTGGTGACAGAGTCACTTACTGTGCACTTCCTAACCCCACTCTAAATTAACCGTTCTCTTCTCCTCCATCCCAAGCAGTAGAAGTGCCAACAACTAAGCAGCACAGACATGGAAAGAGATGTAAAAGAACCAAATCATCCTCATCAGGACAGCAGAATTGTTTGTGGTTTTCCCTACCCTCTCCCAAGCAACCTGACACTGTTTTACCCTCTTGGTTAGTCAGACTCTGGGAATAACGAAGCTTGCTTCAACAGAGAAGTCTATGGGTCTGAAGCACTGTAGAAAAATAAAATAATTTAAGCACAATCTTCCCTTTGCTCCCACACTGCCCAATGAGGGGGCAATGCTGTAACACCAGAGCACTGTCCTGACCCCAGGCAGTACAGCAAAGTTCACCCTAAGCTGACTATTGTGCTCAGATGCCTTCAGAGCAACAGAAGGATAATGGAGGTAATGAAAGCTCAGCCCATGCTTTTAACTGCACAGGGGGAGAGGAGAAAGCAAAGAGCGGGCATAGCATACCCCAGTATGAACTCATCGTCTTTCACTTTGCATTTGCTTCTTCAAACAACCGTAATATGCAAGGATTTCAGTTACCCTTCTTGGGGGGAAAAAGACCCAAAAACCACACAATCCTTCAAAAACGTTAATTATACTAATTGGGAAAACTGCCATGAAGGGAGACTAGGAGACTGTAAAACTTGAGAGTATTTACTTTAGGGAAGAAGCAAACAAGAAAAAAAGTAGTGAATGTAAGAGCACAGAGCAGGGCATTGGAAACTTCCATCCTTCCGGCTCTTGCACGGGGAAATAACATTCAATAAACTGACAAATTCAGAATCAACCCAGAGAAAACACTTTTTACACAATATGTCTACAAAGCAACCAGTGCCCCAGGAGCAGCTACAGCTCACAGCCATCCTCTCCCCTCCACCACGACTAAGTTCAAGAATATTTATAGCTGCATATTCAAGCCCAGAGAAGGACCCACTCTAGATCAAATCATAAAACTAGAAGCGTTGGAGAGCTGACAACAGCAATACATTGTAGTCCTACCAGTAACAGGAAAAATCCTTGTGAGGAACAGGTCAGCCAGAGATTTAAAATATGCAATTAGAAGTCCTTATATAAAATTACACGCCAAGTGTCCGCAGCATCTCTTTCTGAACCTGACCCTTTCAGCCAGAATTGGCAATTACTGAAAGACTAACAATCTCATCATGACAAAGGAATACAACTGAGACAGAGCAACACGGAAAAGCCACATAAAACGCCTGAAAAGTGCACCAAGGGTTGGTATCAGTACAAAATGACCAACTGTGAAAAGGGAAGAGATTTTGAACTCTTACACTGAATGAGCCATAAGAGGATTTGAACATCTTTGGTTATCTTAAGAGTCCTACATGCAACCCTTCACAGGAGCACTAAAATGTGACAGCTTGTATGGAGCCTTTCCTCCTTAAAAGGGCAGATTGGCAGATATCTATGCTGACAAAAATAGCATTAGTTTCTAAATAAAAACAGGAGCCATGGCTCAGGTGATCTACTGAACATCATACAGGTGTAGAGTCCACCAGGACTCCTAAATCCTGTCTCTATTCTTTCTTACCGCAACCACAAAAAACAAGTGTCTGAGGTAACGCTACAGAAGCTGTTGAGATGTAAGTGGACAGACAGACAGGGAGGATTATAAAAATCCTAGAGTTGCTTCAGAAGAAAAGATTGGGCAAGGCCTCATCTCCCCAGTTTTTACCATGTCAATATTTACTATGGAAAGTTTGAGCCCACAGAGCTTTCTCATTTTAGTGGAGACACCTCAATGTTTACAGGAATGTCTGTTTCTGCCTGGCTTAAATCCAGGGACCTTGTACAAGCGAGGTGAATGTGACAACTGCAGAAGCACCAGGTCACACACACATGGAGAAGAGAAAACCAAGCTCATCAACATAGGAGCCAGAAAAGGGAAATGTCAGTTACCACAACTACCTCTGCAAGAATCTGTTTTTCACTGAGATAACCTTGAGAAGGGGCACACAGCAGAAGAAAATTACGGAGCTACAGCTCCAAAGGACTCTCTCCTGTCCTGAACTTGGAATTACAGTGGCTTCCATATGGCAGCCTGCAATCTGTCAGTGATCCCTTTAGTTGGCATCAGTACCAGAAAGAGATTAGGAACAACAGCTAATTCATCCAGTTTTTATCTATACAGGTGAAGGGAGAAAAATGGAAAGAACTGAAGGAGGGAAAAGAAAGCAAAGCCATTCCCTTAAATTTTAAAGGTTCTGGAAGCATGCAGCTCCGGATCCCCTTCAAACTGCAGAGCTCTGGTGGGTACAGCTGAGCTTCACACTTGCACATTAACTCTGTTCAAAACAAAGGGATTATACAAAGTGCTTAGCTCTAAACAAACAGTCTGAAGCTCTGCAACAGTTGATCTTTTTAACATTTGAAGCACCCTGTCCAACAACCAGGACAACTGAGCTGCCTCTAGTGAGGTCAGTCAAGTCCCACCACCTTCATCCCACCTCAAGAAAGGCTGTTAAAGGCACATGGCAAAGAGATATTTCAGAGATAACTCAAATACAACTCCCCAGATAATTTTGATTGCATACCAGGAGTTCATCCATGCTCGTCTGACACTTCTCCAGATTGATCCGTTTAATTGCCACCTTCTCCTTCTTCGGAATGCAGAAGGCTGCCTGCACCACCGCAGTCGCTCCACTCCCTGGGGGGGAAAAAGAGAGTCAGCAACATCTTATGGACTTCAACGGGAAGGGAGAGAGGCCAGCCAACAAAATTTCAAATGCCACATAGTAAAGTCAGCAGAGCCAGGTGAAAACCCAGTGAAGGCCCTCCAGGCACTCCCCACTCAGGTCTGTGCAGCTCCGTGGGTCAGCTCAGCCACCACAGCCAAGTGCTGGGCAAATCAAAGGAAAACAAACGGATCTCTATGATCCCTTCCAGGGACTGTTACAGTTCTGCAGACAAAATAAAAAAGAAAACCCAGACTTCAACTTCCTTATAACAGAGGAGTGATTCTACTCGTGTACTTTTAAAAGCGCCACCAGTGAGGTCATACAGACTTTTAACCTGATGTGTCGCCCAAAGTGTGAAAACAAGACACACTCTTTGCTACCAACACTAATGAGATTTTTCAAATATTTTTATGTACTAATTACTGTTCTCATCTCATTTTATGCAAAGCCATGAGGCAGGTTTCATTCAAGCAGGTTCAGCTCCAGTTCTTACACCGCCTCGGTGTCTGGGTTGACAACTGCAACCAGAGAACATTTAAATTCCAATAAGGAAAAAATACTGCACTTTATTGTACAGTTGTTCAAACTGCTACAATCAGGGATAAGAGTCCTGGATTTAAACTGCTCAGCAATATCATATCCTTAGATACCAAAAGGAGTTTGAAACAGTGAGACTTAAAATCTAGTTGATGTTAAGTCTATTTTTGTTGGCCTTCAGAAATTGTTGCAACATTCATCTCTCATCAGTAGAAGAGCCTGTTGCTTTGCTTTCTACCTTCATCTTGTTCCCCACATTTACACACTGCAGTGGAAAGAAGTAAATCCAAATTAATAAAAAAATGGGTAGGATAGTTAGAAAATAGTTCAAGAGCTTCCCATTGCCAATACCTTAAAAAGGTTAATAAAAATAACCCCACAGCTATTTTGTTTATTATCCCAGGCACAACTCTTGAGCCCACCTGGGCTGAAGAGAAAGAACAACTATTCTGCATTTTGCAACAACACACCTATTTTACCAGATTCTCCTGTTCACAATGTTGTAAAAACTACTTCCAGACTCTGCAATTCAGGTAACACACATTTTTGCAAGCTTTTGATTCTTTTCTAGTACATTCTCATAAACTGGGGGCAAAAGTTTTCAATCTCATCTTCAAACAAAGGCTACTGAAGCTCCCTACAACCACCATCAATATTCTTCTGACACCAACTTGCACCAAGACAAATTCAAATAAAGCTCCAGGTGAGGGAAAGAGCTTGAAATCCAGCCTCAAAAGATATGGAAAAACTTCTCCACTCAAAGTCACAGTGAAATAAATCAAAAAGTCCTGAACTGTGGGACACTGCTCCTGTAATCTTCAACCAGTACCTGCTACAGTGGAGCTACAGGACTTTGACTTCACTTTATAAGGCATTGCCAGTGCACCCGGGACAACAGCATCAGCTTGCCAGGGATTCCCTGCACTCAGAAGTTTACATTTTAATCTCAGAAGGCAACAACGTACAGAACATAAAATGCTAAGGTTGCTAAAGCTGAACTATTTCCCGAAGCAAATGGGTTTTTAAGAAGTTCAAGACTGAGGCCATTTATTACTTGCACATATTTTTCAGAGCACGGGGCAAAGCAAAGCTTAGATGGAAGAAAAGGACAGTAATAGTAGCAAAAATATTTATAAGGGACTTTGAAAATGAAGTGTGATGCTATAAGCAGGGTCATAAGCAAAAGATGGAGATGATGCAGAAGTCTATGCAGAGATTTAGAACAAAGCACTCAGAAAGAGCAAGGTGAGGAGGTTTAGACAGCAGTTTGGCTACACTGTGAGAAGCCGGGCTGAAATACAACACAACATTAGGCACAGAACGAACAACCAAAAGCAAACCTCCACATACGCTCCCTGCGGTCACTTTGCCTGGCACGCAGCAGGTGCAGGAATCCTGCATGAAAGCAGCAGTCCCAGCACAGATGTATTTCCATTCACTGGGAATCCTGGGTGGCACTGACCTGCTCCTCTCCACCCAGTACCTGCTTTCCTAATTTTTGCTGTGGCTTCTTTGGTGGGGGGAAAAAAAGGAAAAACACATAAAGACTCAAGACAAAGAGAGCAGAGGACACAGAAGTGGTGGCAAAAGACAGAAGTGAGTTTCTACTTCATAGCATGGCTGGTCTCCCTACCGCAATCGCCTTTTAGAAGTCAGAATAAAAAACAAACACAGCACCATTTCTTTGGAAAGTGTTAGATCCCAGAAGAAATGCTGCTGCTGACACAGTCAAAACACCAGTATTATGATTTCTTTCTTTGGATGCCTAGTGCACAGCAATAGAGGCTGAAAACACAGGCCAGATGCTGTAAGAATATACAACTGTGCACCCCAGAGGACTGTCTTGTCACACAACCCTTTTCACTCAGTTTTTCAGAGTGTATTTTCATCACTAAAACTGCCAGCACAGTCCTCACTGACACAAGAGTATCTGGGCTCAGGCTCTTTCTCAGTATCTCAGACACCTCAGGAGTGTCAAGCATATTCCTGCTTCCCCCCATAGCATGATGTCCTGGGATTTCTTTGCCAGTTAAACCCAGTTGGTGTAAGCACGGCTGGCAGAGGTGCTTCTTACAACCCAGATGCAGTATCACTACTATAGTTCAACTCTTTCACAAGATGAAGTCCAGAAGGTTATAGAAGTGACTACACAAAGAACAGCTTTGTGTTTTATTCTTTTAAGATGTTACTACCAGAAACAACAGCTACAGACTAATTAAAAGCAGGACCACTCATGCTACAGCTCCTTCCCACTCCTTGAGTCTGCAGGATCAATGCTCACTAGGACTTCAGGGCAAAAACTGCTTTTCACTAAGTGTTTGGACAATGCCCCAGCCTACAGGGACCCGATCTGTTGTGAGTGTACGGCATTATTTGAACAGTAATGAAATCCCAAACTAAATCCTTCTGGGCACATGGCAGGGAATCATCTAAACTCGAGACTCCTCCCATTTAATTCCCTGCTGCTCCTACTTTTCTGGCAGCTCTGTTTAGTTCGATCACCACCTGCTCTTCCCACTCCCCCCTCTCCTGCTAATTCATCATTTCTTTCAGCTCCTCTGTAGCACTAATTATAGAGAAACAATGAAATCTCAAAAGCGTATCAAGCAAGGATTAAGCCAAGCTGCAGCACGATGTGCCACAAGCAAGCTGCTTTTTGGTGGCAGCCACGGTGTGCCGTGCTCCTGGGACCAAACAAAGATGGGTTTCCATGCTTCTTGGAAGAGTACAGAAAACATGGCAACACGGGCACTTCAGGCTTTGCAGCCTCACAATCTGTTTATTAAATGCCAGGGTGGCAAGAAAAGGAAAGGATAGAAGCTGCAGTTAAGGGAAAACAAGTATAGATGATGACACCAACAGAGAGAAAAAGTTCCATCAAGAAAGTTTTGTAGAGTTTAAGAGCAGGTAACAATATATGGGGAATGGTTGGAAGGGTTTTCCAGGGCTGCTATGAAGCATCTTCCATGAGGAAAAATCCCCCAAGGGCAATTTGTGCCAGGGTAGCACAGCTTGGACAAACCTGCTGTGGTCAGAGCCAAATGCAGTCCCGAGGGCATGGACAGCACTGGGTTAATGTTCCTGTGCTCGGTTCATGCTCACTCCCCAACTCAACATGCTCTGATCAAGGTCAGTGCTGAGGCTCTTCCCTCTGCCTCTCTCAAGATCAGCTTTTGGAGAAAATTTGCTCCCTAGTTAATCTCTTCCAGCATAACAGCTTAGCAAAACAATGAAAACTGGGCACAGTCAAATGCTTGCTGCTTTATTCCTGAAAAGCAGGAGATCATTTTGTTGAAGGCTGGTGGGGGGAGGAAAGAGACCCCAAATGGGTATTAGGAGCTGCTTAATACCTCCTGCTTTCGCCTCTGTAGGCTCTCATATATAGTTCCAACCCTTAGGATAGCAGCTGCAAAATTCCTGCGTAAGAAGGTCACGACCTACTTTAGAAAACAGAGCCTTAGGAGGAAAACATACCCTTTCTAACCCTTGCTTCTTTCATGTTTCCACGATTAAATGGCTCTTTCTGAAATAAAACCAACCTCTGAAAGGATTAAAACAACCCAAACCCAAAACTCCCCAAGCACTCAGTTACAGAAGCCTGATTTTCCAGGTTATGTCCTCTGGTCCCCTGGACCTCCTGGGGATCTCCCTGTATCTTTACCATCCACAGCTGCAGCTTGAACTTCTTAAGCTGAGACCAACTCCCCATGAAAACCCATCATTGGCCTTCAAGGGAGGTTGGACACCAGCTCTTCTGCAGTTGCATAACTTACATGAAGCTTCCATTTTTTAAAATATAGAAAAACCGTCAGAGATCTCTGCTAAAGTTAATGGAAACCAATTATTTCAAGGCTAAATGGAGGAGTGAAAAGTCAGGGGACTGACCAGAGGACACAATGTGTTCCTATACACTTTGTCTCCAAAGATAACTCAATCTCTCCAGCCACATAAGGACATTGCAGCTCTCCCAGTAGGAGTGGGATGAATTGCACTGTTGCCTCCTCCCAGGCAAATGCAACTGAAGCCAGAGATCCTCTTGGCAGAGAGATCTGCTTAAGCAATGGGAACAGTCATGCCAAATGGTCACAAGACAAACATCAAATCCTGGCTCTAGAACAGAACTCTCCTACCACATGCAATGGCAATTTGTAGTTACATGGAAAGAGGACTCAAAAAACAGTGTTGCCCAAGCTCTAAACCTACTTCAGGTACCCTGGGAAATGTGAAATTTTCCCTTCACTCTAACTCAGTTGCTCACAAAGCTGTTAAAATCAACAGGGGACATGTTCCATAACAGCCTTGGAGCACCAGTCCTCATCCTAATCCAATATCAAATCCCCTCTGTAGAGCAAACATGCTCACCCAGGGTTAAAAGAATGTTACAAACCACTTAGGTTTGAAGCAACCTCTAGTCCACTCTCCTGCTGAAAGCAGGCTCAAATCCCAACTTAGAGCAGGTTCCTCAGCGTCAAATTTGGTCTACTTGGGATTTTCTTTAACAAAGAGATATTTCTACAACCTTTTTGGCTGTTTCTATGTTCGACCACCCACATAGTAAAGCTTTTTTCCACCTTGCTAACTGATCAGATGTCTCAGCTTTGCTCACAACCTTGGCCTTTCACTGTGCTCCTCTGTAGAATCCAGCTTCATCTCTTCTAGAACTTTCCCCTAGATAGCTGAGGGCAACAACAACAACTTAAGGCTGGAGAAATCCAGCTTTCCACACCTGTCCCCATAAGTCCAATTCCCAAGTCTCCTTCAGCATTAGACCATGCCCAGCCAAAGACCTCTGCACAACCCTGCCCTCTGCTTCCACCATTCCCCAGTGCACACACGACCTCTCTATTTTTAAGCAAGATCTGGAATCCATCCTCCACTATCTGGAGTGCGGTGCCAGAAAGCTGCTCATGACGCAGGCTCTGTTTATAATTGTGCCCCCGGGTTTTCCTCTTATGAACAATGCACACAAAACACTTCCCTGTAAGGCTGCTCTGGACCAAGCAATGACTGTCAGGTTCCAGGTACCCCAAAGCCCAGGATACCTTTAATGCTGTACCACACAGGCTCTGTATTCATGCCTGCCTCTGCAAGCACAGGGAAGGCATCTTCCACCTCTGCCTCAACTCTTTGACAGCCTTATGCCAAAGAGCTGTGGGAGCCCTGCTCTGTGGTTACTCAGTCCAAGGACAATACAGTAATAAAACCAGAAGCTACAAGACTGGGAATAGAATTTCTTAAGCGTTATTACAGCGCACAGGGCAGATACAGACCTAATTAAACCAGAAATTAAATACCATATTGCAAACTCAGATTGATCTTGCATTGTTTGGTTCATTTGCTGTGAAGGCAAAGGGATGCCTTTATTTTCTGCACCTAACTTGAGGCTTCTGGTGAGAAGAGTCCTCACAAACAATGAGCCTCTTCTTAAAACAAGCTAGCAAAAAAAGGCCTACTCTTGGATTTCTAGCCAACTCAGTATGGGGTGGGAATATTTCATTTCCCAAGGAGGTCTTGGTAACAAAAGTCCACTGGATGTCAAAGTCTTGCTGGCAGAAGCCCCGCAATTCAGGAAGAGTGAAATAATTCAATGCTAATGGTCCTTGAATACGGTCGTAGTTCTTCAAGCCATCTCCTCACTACATGTCACATTCATACTACAAAATGGAAGATAACAGTTACAAATAGCATCAATAAAACCAAAGGGAATTTGTAATGGGACTAGGACATATTCCTAGTACTGCCACAGAGGGGACAAAAACATCTGCTCAGCTGTGGAGAGGAAAAAGCTTTCACAGCAAAGTGTCATTTCCTCAGATTGGTACTGCAGGAAGAGGGTTAACAATGCCAAAAGTGAAGTTACAGCCCCAAATCGGCAGGAAAATCACTTGGGTGCCTCTAGCACTGCTCAGAGCAAACCCAAACAGCAAGGTGGCTCTGAATGCTGCTGTCAGAGACACTGAGAGCAGCAGTGAAACCAATGAGGGAGAGTTCGGCTGGCTTTGCTCTGTGCCTGGCTGGGAAACCTGCAGGAAACTAAAGTAGCAGCGGAACAACCCACGGCCAAGATGCAAAAAAGGTACAGAAACACAGGAGCGAGCAGGGCTGCCCTCCCACAGCAATACAGGGAGTGCAGGTGTACACCTACCCCCAGGAAGCTCCCAGAGCTGCGCCAACACAGCCACACTCGCTCCCAGACACCTTTCCACCACTCATTCCCAATATGGATTTACTATGAATAGTAGTTCCCACAGAGAGAAGAACTAGGGTTTTACACTTATTTCTTTACAAGCTGAAGGATGACACATCCACAGCACAAGACGGCAATACCCTATTTAATACGCTGGTAGAGGTAGCAAGAGACCAGGTTTAACTTTGTGCACCTTGTTTCAACTCCAGTTGTGCAGCATTTGATCTACAGCAGACACAGGAAGACACCATACAGAAAAGAGGGAAAGGAATACTTGCTAATACAGTGCAGGGAAGAAATAAATCAGAGAAGCATAAGCCAAGCCAGAAAGCGAAAGAATATTTAACTGAAAAGTTGGGAGGGGGCCAATTTAAAAGCCTATATGGGGGGGGGTGGAGGAAAGCCAGCAATCCCTACTGGCTACACATCACAGTGTAAGCACACAGGATACATGAAGACACCCACCCTTGTGTGTGTAGCAGTCCTGCAAGCAGGTGTAACAGCTGAAACTCTCATATTTACAATACAGTGGCTATGCTTGTATTACTGAGCAAAAAGCTTTAAGAAGGACAACTCAACTCTATTTGAAACAAACTAATCCAAAACTTTGCATTTCCATGTGGTCAATGTCAAAATGTCATCCCACCCTTCAGCACAGCCTAACTCACATCACTGAATGCAGCACGTTCATGCCTCGTTCAGGCTCACCTTGAGCACAGCCAAATGCTGCGAACATTCAGCTGGGTTCCAGCCAGAGGTGGCTGAAGGTACATAAAGGTACAGGGCATGTGCTGGACAACACTGCAAGAGAGGGCAAGGATTGGGAGGTAACATGTTCAAGCGCAGAGTTCAGACTTAAATACAAATGATTTCTATTTTACACCAGCACATCTGATGGCAACAACTTAGGCCTTTTACTGAAAGAACTGGAAATGGCAACAGGAAGAAGCACAGTTGTCACTTGTGAATTCTGTTTGTTTCATTTAAATTGTATGTGTACCTTTGCAATGACCTCTGATCATTCGTTCCCCTACAGTCAGAGCCCAAGTAGTTTGTGATTCTGTAGAAGTTGCGTGGCCAATGATTTCAAACAGTGCTCACAAGTGAGGAATTTCTGCTATTAAGTGTCCATTGTGTGTCTTCACCAAAGCCTGAGTCTTTGCTCAACTCATGTCAGTCAGTACCTGCAGTGTCCAAGAGATAACTGATATTCCAGTTCAAGGAATTTCAGATAATAAGGAAAAGCATATTTCTGAAACTCCACTGTCCAATTAGAAATAGAGCCAAAATATGTGAATTGCACATAAACTTGCTGGCAGTGAGTTATTCACCATCTTGACAGAGCTCTCACTGTTGACAATACCACTGAAAACCACACATTGTGTCCAGAGCTCAGAGGTTTCTGCCCATGTAAGACAATGTATTTCTCAAGATTGCTAATGCTCTGTGTACAGTGGAGAGGGATGATAAGCCAGCAGAGATCACACAGTGCTGCCAGCACTTGTTTAAACAGGCTTCCCATCCAGTGGTCCACCAATATAGAAACACTCAATGTTGCAGATTTATTGCCCAGGTCTTTAACTTAGACCTCAGACTCAGAAGGAAGAATACAAACCCATATCCAGGCACTTGTAAGAAGTCCAGTATTATTTTCAGAGCCATCAGCAATTGATGGGCAACACTCACAGCTAGATACACCTCCCTATGGTCCCACTGAATGCTACATTATAAGTAAACAAATGACACTAATTTCTAAGCTGGAGTGAGATCTAGCTACTGTAATCTCAATGACTCAATGCCAAGGTTTCTGCAGAAAGGAAGAGGAGTCTTATGGAAATTTTCACCCCACCCCATACTGCATTGTTCTCTCAAAATTCTTTCAATATCTCTCAGACCCTGAACACAGAAAAGCATCATCTGTTTTCCACCTTCAGCAAACATTCAGGTTGAGAATCCTCACAGACTTAGCAAGGAAGTGACAGGTTTGAAGAGAAATTGGTCATCCTGTCAATATAACACAGGCCAGGACTGGAACAGAGGGTGAGGAATAAGGCTGGCCATGCAAAGCATGTCAGCAAGATATCCGACCAAGTTGTCAGCGAGTCACTTTGCTGTGTGATTTCACCAGTAGTCATCAACTTACAGCACACGCAGCCAAGCCAGGCTTTCCGCTGCCTCCCTATGACAGAGAGTTGAAGCCCCGCAGCATCACACTCCACACCCGAACAAGGGATGCAAAAAGAAAAAAAAGAAAAAAAGAAAAAAGCCACTGGCCACAAAAGGTATCAGTGGAGAACAGGATTACCAGGGACGAGTATCAGCCCATCCGATATTTCCCCAACAAAGCATGGAGCAGAGGGTGCTGATGTTGGCTGTATGCCTAACCTACTGCAGCCCCCAGAACATCTCAAGTTAGTCCAGACTAGCACACATTTCCATCATGCTCTTAAGCACATACCCTCCAGCTGTCCAAGGTGCCCAGGTGATTTGGGGAACACCTCTGAGACCACTTTCTCCATGGCAGTAACTACAGTAAGCTCCAAGGGCCAGTTACACAAGTCCTGCGTGACCTGCCACATTTACTTAAGCTGCTATTAGCATGCCTAAATTAGATTTTCAGTTTGAAACCAATTATATTTATTTGATTTCGTGCCAACATCTCTGGCTAATTTAAAGGGCACTGCAGCTATGCAGTGTTAATTCTACATGATGGAAAGCAGGCTCAAACACCTCATTTCCAAACACAGCAATTTTAGCAGAGAAGGTTCATCCTTCCCTTTGAATCACTGTCAGTTGCCTGTATGGTATATGCAGCAATGTAAATATCATGCTGCCTGTCATCAGGTATTACCAAGGCTCAAAACATAGCACTGGTACAGTAGCCAAGCCAGCATTCTCCTTTCTTCCTTCCCAACCTTTATCTCTGAACTCTGTCTCAAATGTAATTGTCAACTGTAGAGGATATTTTATTTGGCCGGGATTCCACTTTACAGAACAATCTGTCTGCATACAGTGCAGATGTTTGATAGTACCATGGTTATTTTAGCTAAATAAGCTTTTAAGTATCAGATATGCCCTCTCATTTCTTTTCAGGGAATATCTTGATCTACTAAATATTTTCCACATCTATTAGTCTGTTCAGCACACAAGATTAGCCCACTGGTTCAAAATTACATTCTTTAACCAAGGGTAATGAGAACCATCCTGAGACTTAGGATCTGGGCAAATAACTGTGCTCAGGCTGCCAGTCCATCAGCCTCTCAGCTGTTCAAATAAGATTTGCATTGGTGAGTCGTTCAACAGGCAAAAGATACTTCACACTCAATATAATTTTTCCAGCAAAGTACAGTTTGCTGGAAGTCAATACCAAGGTATTTGCTAGCTCTTAATACCAAGCTATTTATTAGACAGCACTTGGCATCCTCAATGACAATTTTTACTTTAGTGAAGGGATGGAACTTACGGCTTCACCTTGCAACTTTCCTGCTGCTCCTGGGGGGACCTTTTCACTCTCGACAACTCCCTGAAAGGAGGTTGTAGCCCAGTGCAGGTCGGCCTCTTGTCTCAGGTAACAAGTGACAGAATGAAAGGAAATGGCCTCAAATTGCACCAGGGAAGGTTCAGGTTGGATATTAGAAAGAATTTCTTCACTGATAGGGTGGTCAGGCATTGGAACAGGCTATCTAGGGAAGTGATGGAATCACCATCACTGAAAGCGTACAAAAAACATGGAAATGGCACCTGGGACATGATTTAGTGGCAAATACGACAGTGCTGGAGTAAGGGTTGGACTTGATCTTAAAGGTCTTTTCCAGTCTTAATGATCCCATGATTCTACAGCTTTTCTGACTACCTTGTATGGTAAGGGACAGAAAGGTTCACAAAGAAGTGGCTTCAGAGGTGAAGATATGTAACACATCAGATTTCCAAAGAACTTCATTTCCACTGACAGATCTTAGGGAATCACAGATTGGAGATATTTGTAGTCAACACCTTTAAGGTTTGGAGACAGCATGAACTCCAAGTTGCAGCTCTCCTGTGCCTTCACGAGGAAGTGTCCTTGCAGATAGAGCCTGAACATGAAGCAAGCAGCTTTAAGAAAACCACCAAGCCACAGACACGTGCTATGAAAGACAAGGCATTGTTACTTCCCACTGTAGTAGGGAATCCATAAAGCAGCTGTTCCATACAGTGATGACAGGGTCACAGGGAGGCTCGAGTGTTTAATAGAACGTGTGCCGGTAATTCCCCCATGTGCCATTTCCAGCACAAGCATTCATTAATTCGGTATAGGGATTATAAAATTTGGCATCAGCCAGAGCAGGGAACTGAACTCCATGACCCTGTGAGTCCTTTCTAGCTTTGCGTCTCAGCACAGTAAGTGATAGTAGCTTTCTGGTTTTGTTCTGAAAATTGACATCACAAAATCCACCCCTGTGGATTTCGCAGGAAAGGTGTTTATTCCACAGCAAGAAGCATTGTCTTTAATTTACGAGATTCAAGCCATTGAGACAAGCTAATAGTGTTTCCTTCCTGAAGCTGGAGATGGCCTGAAATTCCCAACCGCAGTTTCAGCTGTCCCACTTGCCTCAACAGGTATCAGATCAGAGCACAACCAGCTCATTTTCTTAGGAAAAATATTCTCTAAGTGCTCTCATTCTACAGCCATTAACTCACTGTCTCATTTTCAAATACTATCATTTTCCACTACTGTCTGCACTTTTTTCAAAGCTTCCTTTTCAGAAGAGCTGGAATAAACCCCAGAAACTAAGGAAATCACCCTGAAGACTGAAAATGAGCAAGGGACTAACTCAGATTGAATTAAAATTGAAAATGCACAACCTGTCCAATAGTAACCATGGAGCTTTCATTCAATGTTTAGGAAAACATCAGCTTCACAAAACATACCTTGAATTGCCACAAGATGCACTAATTTCACACCCTGACCACAAGCACCTCAATACAATTGAACATTCACAACTACATTTTTTAGACATTTTCCTACCTGACAACACCCTCCCCTCTAATGAACTGCAAAATTTTTCGATTAACTCTGCTCTAAGATGAAATACAACTTCAATTGTTCCACACAACAAGCCAGCTGAGGATACCACAGGACAAGCCATGTGCACAGTCTGATCTCCCCAGAAGTGAGGTGGGTACTCAAGGTCAAATTTTCACTCTGCAGTTTTAACTTAATTCTGTGGATGGATAAAAAAGGAACATTATCCTCCCACACAGCTTTATTAATAGCAAGGTGCTAGCAGGAAAAAGAGTAAAGTTTGTGCTTAAATTACCATTCATCACTATAAAACAGAAAAATTTCGGCAAAACCCAAAGAGAATTTACTACATTAAGAGATGATCACTGAAGTATTTCAACTCACAGTATTCTTTAACAGCTACTTGTACCTATTCCTTCCAGAATGAATTTACATAGGCTTATTTCCTGCCTATCCATTGGGGAGAATGCTATAAAGTCAGTTTAGCATGAAACAGTGAAATTAAACAAAACAAGAATTTTTTTTTTCTCTCCCCCACCCCAAACTCTCAAGACAAAGTGAACGGAGCAGAAAATTGAAATTTGGCAACAAAATTAAAACCTCATTCAGAAAAGCTCTTCTGTATTTCCTCAGAAATGCATTTTAATTTGACTGAGTAATAAGAGTTTGAAGGTGGTATTTCACAAGCACACAGTACAAGCTGTATAAAATTGTAGTGGATGGGAGGTGGAAGGACGATTTGGCTATAATGGTAAATTTGTGAGAAAGTGAATCAGTGCTCTGAATTTACTCTGTATTTCATTCACGGATAGGATTTGTGAAGCCTTTAAGACGTGCAGACAGTCATCCCCTGAAGACTTCACAGCGTGCAGAACCAAAGAAATCTTTGCAGGGATTTCTCAGAAATCCTTGCAAGGAACGTTAGACTCTACTTTGGTGAAGGTTGATACATAACCAAATATTTCCTCCAGGATGGAATTTCTCATAATTACAAGAAAATCTGTGTTAAGCAAAAATTCTGCATGCAGTGATGCACATCACAAAACAACAATATTTAAGAACCTTGGGGAGTAGTAAAAGGGCTTGGAAATAAAAACATGGCTGTTGGTAATAGCTGTTGAGTAGTGGTGAAAAGAAATAATGGATTTTTTGGTTTTGCACTTGGATCACCACAAATCCCTGCTTGTACTATGTAGAGGACCACATAATCCAGTTAAAAATAAGGAATATGCAGGCTGTGATGATCAACACAACTCCACAAATGAGCAGTGTCTGAAGGCAAATAACATGCTCAGAAAACCTAAGGGATCAAACTTAGAGTTGGCGGAATCCCACACTAAGGTCAGTTTCTTCATTTATGGTCATGCACCAGAGGAACATGAGAAATGCTGAAGCAATATCATGGACCCAGTCAGGTCCCTGTATTCAAGCTGTCATTTAGCTGTAGTTACACCATTTGTTACAATGATCCCGTCTTACTCAAGTTAGACAAGTCTGATTTTCTTCTTAGTCCAGCTCCCTTCATTAGCATAAGCATTATTTTGCATACCAGAGGTACCACATCTCTTCCCACAAACCAGCAGCGATGACCTTCTGATAAAGAGCCCGGACTGCCTGTCAGCCAGGGACCTAACCCTGTCTCCGAGACTTTCCCGTGTGGCTGCCAGGAAGACAGACACAGTTTCACGTGTTTTTTAGAAATGTCAAGGCTGAACTCCCTTAGGTGAAGTCACAGGAAACTGCAGCAACTTTGAGAGCCAAGTACTTCATATCTGCATCTCAGTTGTTTGATTCTAAAGGGAGCACAGCATAATAGGTTCAACTCCTCTGGAAAGTCCCAGCATCCTGATATTTCAAAGATTTTGCAATGCCAAATTCCACTCCTCCAACAGCTATTCTTCTACACCCACAAAGCCCTCAAGTCTGTCTCTCCCTATTAAGAAAGTTTAATACCACCGAGTTTACAAGCACTCCATTAGCATGTCCACAGTTAAATTTACTGCTACAGAGATTTATGGTGGATATTGTGCATTTCTGGGGAAATCTTCCAAGAAAATTTGACCAAGACGCACTTTTTCACAACTCACTAACACAATTAGCAATAAGACCCACTTTTATTGCCATCGCTTTAAAGAACTCCAACTTTTATTAAAAGATTACATCTCTAGACACTGGCTTGGTGGGCAAGCTGCTAACACTCAGAAAGAAAAGAGATGCTGCCGAATTTAAATAGACAAACGTTCTGGGGAAGAGTTGATTCTCTTCAAGATTTCATCAGCTGCAGAAGGAAGAAGCCTCCCAGGCATGCATTTGTCAGCCAGCACATACACCCCTCAGGTGTGCTCAGGAGCACAGCACAGCCCAACTTCCCAGTACCAGCCAAGATATTTGCATTATAAGTTGAAACTATTTAAATGGGATTATTGAGAAATGAAAGTGTTAAACATTAATCAGTCCAGGTACCTAAGAGTACTGGATGCAACTGCTACAGAAAAACCAACCACGGGGAAGCGTGAGCTACTTCCACAGGAAGAACTCCACATGTTGCTTTTTTCTCTAATACCCCAGAACAGCTCAAAGCAGTGGGATCTGTCTCTGCTCTCCCCTAGAACCAACAGGGAAGGCTAACAAGGATGTATTCTTCCCAGACAGCCTCTTTCACCTCTGCTTGGCTTTGTAAATCCTCACTCTGCTGCTTTGTGCATTTTATCCTTCTTCCTATCAGGGCACAAACAACAAAAGCACTAAACAAAGACACACACACACACAACTGAACACCTTATGCTTTGACCTCCCCAGAGGTGAAAAGCAACTCACTTCAACCCTGTTCTGGTAGGGCAATTGTATCAAAGGTCTTACAGAAATGACATGTGCCAAGTATCCAAAGGAATGGTAGCCTGGATGCAGGAGTAGGCTGGCTATTCTGTCACACTCGGGAACACACAAGGTATATTTGTCTACATCCAAGCAGAGAAGAAACTGGTACTGAGCATCTCCCAAGCAGACCAAGTACTATCAATAACCACTCACACTTTCTGACATATCTACATTTATCCAAAGTTAATTTTATATAAGCTTTAACATAATAAAAAACAAAGGATTTTCTACCAACTTTAAGTGGAAACATGAGAAAACAAAGTGAGTCTTCAAATGAATTAAGCGGCCTGAATACTGGGAATACGGTGTAGGAATCGATTCTGCTCAGCTAAGCTGGGGGGGAGGAGTGGGAATTCGCAAGGAAATGCTAAAACAAAACATATGGCACCAAGACTGAAGCCTAAACACTTCATTTGGAGCTCAGGCAGTTACATTTTATACAGGGTAATGTTTTTCTTGAATGGATTTTAAATAGTCAGGCGTGTGAAACTGACTGCAGCCAGCACATAGGCACCACAGGAAGCAACCAACACCATGCTCCAAAAAAGGAACCCAAAAAGTTATCATTGGACAGGAGCCTCCCATTCCAGCTTGGTTTTTATATCCAAAGACTCCCGTCGTACCTGGTGAGCACCTACATGCTACTCTTTTTCAATGGCAGTGCTTTCTCAATACATGAGACAACTACACAGGCATCAGATGAGTGACTACAGACATTTTGATAAAATTCAGGGAAGTGGAAATTTTAATTCTAAGTTCTTCTGTACCTGCAAAAGAAAATTTCTCCCACACAGGCGACATATGCTCGCATGTAGAGCTTGGGAAGAATGTGGCTAGAAATCTAAATATTCAACCCCAAAAGACTAACATGTTCACAGGCAAAGCCCAACTCCAAAGCAACACAAACTGCAGTCATTAAAAATCCTAATCATTCCGTAAATGGTGACTTCAATTTTCAATTTAGGCTTGATTTCTGCGGGGATAAGAAACTCCCACCACATCTGTTCATGCAGCCTGCACCATCCTCATCGCTGTGAAGGAATCTGCCAGGGGAGAGAGGGCACGAGAACAGAGCATGGGAGCACTCCCACCACTAATTTATCTCCTGCTTCTGGCACAAGCTGCTTGCAGCAAAGTGGATGCTCCTAAATCAAACAGCCACAGCCAGCACAGCTCTCATCTTTCAAAAAAAGTAGCAAAATGAGAATGACCCAGTTCCACCCAACTTCACTACTGCTACCAGCATTTCCAACAGGAATTATGAGATCCAGGGGAACCTGCATGTGTGAGTATCTGATCAGCACAAGCAGCATGGGGTCGAATGTTTTTCAGGCTTCAAAAAGATGACTGCACTGATTTATATGCAATCCACGCTCAGAAGATTGACCACCTTCACAACCATCAGCACAGCACAGCACAAACTACATTCTTCTTTTTCGATGACAATTTTGGTATTTCCAGAGGCCTTATTCACCTGCAAAATTATGGCTACTCTGGGAGTACATGTCCCTGAAATGCCTTATAAATTGCTCCCTCTACTCCACCTCCACTTTATCCCTTTTTAACTTCAAGTCAGGTTTTCTTCCTGATCAAGGTTCCTTGATCCAGTGTACTAGAAGTTATTTAAGCCTAAGGAGACTACTCAGCAGTTACTAACACTAACCAAGTATCATCAACAGAGATATTAATCCATACCTTTATAATAGCATGAGTCATCCCCAGTGCTGAGTAATCCTTTTTTTTTATAGTATTAGCCATAATCAGGAGGGCAGGTTTACAGCAGAAGTTCTCTTTGCAGGTAGAAAACTTGCACTTTGAATTCCTGCACCAAAATGGTATGGAATCATCCACATCCAATAAAAGCCAAATATGGCTATTTTCTGGCAAAAAACAGTACAAATTAAGGAATTAGATTACACATGGATTTCCTTTATTCCAACGTGGAAAAACAGCTGAGCTGATAATCTCAAAATTTACTCTAAATTTTAAGAGTAATGTTTTTTTTTCATCAGGAAACAAGTTAAATCCCTTAAAAGCACCAGTGCAAGGTTCATCTCTTTCCACACCAGGACATCTCTTTGTTCTATGCTGAAAGACCTTTACAGCTCTGCATTACTAAAGAGAGCTCAAAAAAAAAAAAAAAACACCAAAAAACCCTTGAGGTTTACAGGAGACACGAAGCAGGAGGCAAGGCAGTCCAGCTCAGTTAACACAGTGACATTTTGTCCCACAAATCATATACGTGCTAGGAAACTTGCGTCACATCTCCATCCCGGCCGCTGGCAGAGACAGCAGTGTTTGAAATGAGTAAAGGGGGGGTGGGGGACTGGAAAGTTAAAAAGAGAAACCATATGTTTGCAATATACACATCTCAGTGTACACTCCATCACACGCCAGAATGCCAACGCAACCTTTCAGTGAGCAAGAGACATCCAGACACTCGGTTTGCAGAGGGACAGGGAAAAGATACAGAAGAAATTAAATACTTTTTCCTGCTTTCTCCGCAAGTTTTGCCAGTTAACGTGAGACAACACACCTCTGCCCTCCTCCCAGTACTCTGAGGAGGGACGTGGGTCTCCAGCAGCAAGTTCTTGGAAGTGCAAAAGTGTATTTACATTCCCTTTTGTTCCGATCCCACCCTGCTCCACAGCTACAAAGAGGCAGATTGTCCGTTCATTCCTATCCTTGGATGCTTGGGTCCAAATCCTTGCTTTGTGCCACCACAGCACCCCTTTGGAGGCTCTCAAAAGAAATGGAAGTGTTTTCTACACAGCCAAATACAGTTCTCTTTCCCCAGGAAATGGGTGGCATGTTCTGCCCCTTCCTCCCCACACCTGTATCTTCTACTCCTCAAAGAACATGAGCATCCTCCTCCCCAAGGCACATTTTCCAGAGGAGGTTTGAAGGGTTGGTCTGTAGGATTACACCTTCCCCATCTTTAGAAGGCGTTTGTCTCCTTCCTAAAGCACTCCTGCTCCCTCTAAGCAAAGGGAGAAGACAAAGCCTGATCCCACAGAGCAACAGGGATTTCCAGAAGGATTTCTCCCCCCTCTACAGCTTTAGTTCCTTCCTACTTTTAAACAATGCCAAGTATTTAATCTCTTAAAACACTACTCTCAGAAACTCTCCCACCTTCCTTAACAGAAAAAAAGCCTCCCCACGAGGCAGAGATGGAAAGCCTGGGCATGACAGTGCTACGTCATTTAGAAACTTCAAATAAAAGCACGCTCGGAAAGATTGCTCCAAAAATCAACCTCCTTCCTAAAAGCCTTGGCCAGAAGCCTGCCCTGCCACCTCCTGCTTTATTGGGTGCCTCGGGAGAGCGCACTGACCTTACAGTCACCTGTGGCACCACCTCTGATGTGTCACACACTCGCCCCAGAGCAATATATCCCTCAAACACACCCCAACTAAATGGTCGAGACAGCCAATAAATCAGTACAGCGGGAGGCCTTTGGTAACTGGGTAGTTTGAAGTCAAGAGAGAGAGTGAGGAAGGAAAAAAAATAAAAATCATTTAATGGGAGAGCAAGGGCTGGGGCCTCGAGCTGTGAGGACAATGAATGAAAACGCACAGCAGCAGCAAAATCCCAGGATAAAAGGCTGGTTCGGCGGCTCTACCAAACCCTCCACGCAGGGCTCCGAAACTGCTGAGAGAGGTGAGATCGCCCCAAAACGATGCAGGGTGATCGAGGGGAGAGCCCAGGCGAGTTCACTACGTGGAGTTCACTGCTGCTGACCCCCTCACACCCCGGGCAGCCCAAACCACCCCGGGGTGGGGAGCAGAGACCCCCAGCCCGTCCCACTCCCCCCCGTTAGGATGATACACTGACCCGGCACAGAGGGACGGGCAGAGATCGGGGATTAACCCCCTGCCCGGGGTTAACCACCCCAACCCTCTGCTGGGGAGGGGGCAGCCCCACAGTCCCCCACGAGGGTCCCGCCCCACAGTCCCCCACGAGGGTCCCTCACACACGCGAGGAGGGGCAGCAGCCTCGGCAGAGACCCTCACACCCCTCAGGGCAGGAAGACAGACCCTCTCACACCCTCCCATGGCTGAAACGGTGTGTGTGTGGGGGGGGTGTCACACAGTCCCGCTCCCCGGTGGGGGGTGACAGGGCCCCCCCCCTCATCTGAGGGATACCCCAGACCCTCACACCCCTCAGGGCGGGGGGACAGACCCCTCACAGCCTGGCTGAAGGGGGGGGTCACCGAGTCCCGCTCCTTGGCGAGGGGTGTGTGACAGCACCCCTCCGTCAGCTGAGGGGGGCCCCAGACCCCTCAGGGCAGGGCAGACAGACCGCCCCTCACCCTCACACAGCCGAGGGGGTCACACAGTCCCGCTCCGTGGCGGGGGGTGTGTGACAGGACCCGACACCCCCCTCCCCTCAGCGAGAGGCTCCGCGCACCCCTCCCAAGCCCCCACGCCCCGCTCACCGATGACCTCCTGCAGCTCGTAGTCATCTTTATTGATGGACCAGGGCAGCGCGCTGGGCTCCTCGGCCATGGCCGCGCCGCGCCCGCCGCCCTCCGCGCCGCGAGGGGGAGAGTCCCCGAGGGGCGAGGGAGCGGAGAGGAGGCGCCGCGGTGCCCCGGCTGCCCCCGAACCGCGGCCGAGCCCCGGTCGAGCCCCCTCCGCCTCCGCCTCCTCCTCCTGCTGCTCCTCCTGCCCCGCCGCTACCGCCGGCCCGACTCCGGCCGCCGCCGCCGCCTCCACCTGCCCATGCCCGGGGCGCGCCGCGCGTCACCCGCGCGCGCCCCGCCCGCCGCCCGCCGCCATCTTGAGCGTGGCGTAACGACATCCCACCCCCACACCCCTCCCCAACCCCCGCCCGCCGCCACAAGGGCGGCTCACGCCGCGGTTCGCCCGGTGGCCACCACCGGGCCCGGGGCGGGGGAAGGGCGAGTAAGGGCGGGGGGGTGCGGAAAGCCAAGGGCGAGGGAGGAGTCCTCAAGGAAGGGAAGGGCGGGGATGCCACACACAAGATGGCGGCGGCGAGCGGAGTCCCCGCCCTCAGGGGAGGGGGCGGGACGCGCTGCCCTTTTAAGAAGCAGCGCGGGCGGCGATTGGCTGGCGGCTGCGGGATCCGCGCTCCTATTGGTGGAGCGGCTGTCAATCAAGCGCCGGCCTTGCCCGGGGTCCCTGTGCCCGCGGGCCGGGGCCGGGCCTGATCCTGCCCTGAGGGGATCCGGGGCCTGGGGGTGCTGCGGGGCCCAGGCGCTCTAGCGCATCCCGTGTTTAGAAACAGAGGAGGTTTGGTCTTCTCCTCGCTGCCTCCGAGAAGGGGCGATTCTCCGGTGCATCCTTCGGCTGCAGTTTCAGCGTGCGTGGATGTGTCCGACACCCTCATGGAGATGCCCATGGAGAACCTCATCCTGTGGTTCGTGGCTCCGCGGATGGAGATTGGTTGGCTGGGTGCACTCAGGAGTACATCTGGTGGTCATTGGGGGGGAAAAATCGGGATGAAAAGAGTGAGGAAGATGAGGCTGAGTGACACCAGGGTCCACGAAGGCTGGGGTGTGTGTGTGTGTGTGTGTGTATGTGTGTGTGTATATATATATATATATATATATATATATATATATATAAATTTTAAATGTTTGAAGTTTGAAGATAAACTAAGAAAACAAAAAAATTTATAT
>JAWWEU010000081.1:4030106-4049200 GCA_035583155.1 Acropternis orthonyx | reverse complement strand
AGATAACCTAAGAAGACATAAAATGGTATTTCTTTGTCACCAGGCACTACAATAACCATCAGGAGAGCCGGCTGGGACTCTCAGTTGATCAGGCTTCATTCTTCTCTACTAGTCACTTTTCTTCTTGTGGCTCGATGTCAGGCCCTTCTGTGAGTCAAAGAACATCAGTTACAGGTATTTTTAGCTTAGGAGGAGAAATTCCTGGGATGCCTCTGGTGAACCAGACTTTGTGGAGGAGGACCACAGTGCTTTCACTTGTGCACCATTGCAGGGCACCAAGTCCTTCCTTCTACTCATTTTTTTGTGTCCTAGAGAAGCCCCACAGCCCCATCTCACTCGCTGCTGTGCAGGCACTCCACAGCTCTGTCATAAGGCAATTCCAACTGAAAAGCTGTTTGTTTTCCTGCTTGTCTGCGTTAAACATTCCCCTGCTGAGCAATTTTTAATATTTGCTAAATATGCTTTAATTACTGCTCAGAACCACCCCTCTGATCTCATAACCATGTTATAAAAGGAGTTTATATAGCAATTAAAAACAGGTTTTAACCCCAGAACACACACCCGTGTTGTGTTTCTGATAGCTAACAGCATGTTAGAAATGAGTTTGAGCCAGGCATTAACAACAAGATATTTATATGGTTAATTTTACCACATTAGTTTTAAATTCAGAACTATCTTTTGGATTCTCTTAGTTTGGGATGAAGATTCTCCCCCTGAAGGCAATGCTAAAACTCTATTGCTTTAGACCACTGCAGCAGGATTACATCCACAATTAGCCTTGTTCTTGAAGAATTACCCCAGGGTTTGATTGGAATTAAAATTTAAAATGTGCACTGACAAGACAACCAGTGGCCACATGAGCACAGAGAGTTGAGTGCTGCATTTTAGTTTTCCAGCTCTGCAATGAAAAATGCATTTCCACATTTTTAACCCAAATCTCCCATTCACATTGACTCCAGGTCCCATAAATTTTGTATTCTTTTTCAAATGAACTCAGCGGTTTTACTCCCTCAAAAGACAGTGTTTGCTGTTTCATTCCTTCATGCAGTGGGTTGTTCCAGCCTGAGTCTGATGAGGGATGAAAAAATGGAGCTGGATTCCACAGAGCTTTTATTCCTTAGCCAACTTCAGACCTCCAAGCAGCATCTTCTCCTCTTTCATCGTTTCTGCTCATCCTCCTTTTCCCAATGTGCTTTATTTTGCCTGCCTTGTGTAGGCTGTGAGCTCCTCAGGGCAGAGGCAATGCCTCTATAAAAGAGCCAGAGAAGTGGTGCTGCTGAATCAAGTGCTCTGTTGTAATAACAAGAAATTTTAGTAGAAATCTGAAGTGGAAAAGCAGTTTCCTGGTGTATCCACCTCCACCCTGGGCCGGACTTTAGGGGAGACTGGGAGTGGAAAAACTCCAGATATCTTTCAGGTGGAAAGGCTGCAGCATGAGAAAAAAAAAAAAAAAATCTCAGAGCTGGGTTTCCTGATTTTTTTGACTTCCAGTAAAACACCACAGATCAGGGCAGGCAGTGCCCTCCTCCCATGGATTCTGCTGCAGAGTAGAGGCTTTTTCCTGACTCCTGCATTTCACTAATATCCTGGGGCTTGTGTTGCGCTGTGAATGGCCTTGGCACACCAGGCACACAACATGTGCTCTCACACAAAATGCTCCCCGTCTCATAAGGCACATGGTTTCCTGCCTTTCTGGGCCAATTACGTATTGTTTCAAGTAAACTTACTGGCACTATGCAGCTCTTTGCCTGGGTTTCCCATCCATGGAATCTTGGCTATTGTAAAACTGATGTTTAATGCACAGGTTGGCGATTGTGATACTCAGCACACAGACATTACTACCTTTAGTACCTGGAAAGCATCCTTGATTGTTGATGGATTCTATCAGGAAGTTGAGGGAGGTGAATCTGCCCCCTCTACTCCTCTCTTGTGAGACCCCACCTGGAGTGATGCCTCCAGCTCTGTGGTCCTCAGCACAGGAAAGACCTGGACCTGTTGGAGCAAGTCCAGAGGAGGCCACAGACATGCCCTGAGGGCTGAAGCCCCTCTGCTATGGAGGCAGACTGGGAGAGCTGGGATTGTTCAGCCTGGAGAAGAGAAGCCTACAAGGAGACCTTATTGCAGCCTTCCAGTACTTAAAGGTGGCCTGTAAGAAAAATAGGGACAAACTTTTGAGCAGGGACTCTTGCAATAGGACAAGGGGGAATGGCTTTAATCTGAGGGACAGTCAATTTAAATTAGATATAAGAAAGAAGTTTTTTACTATGAGAGTGGTGAGGCACTGGCACAAGTTCCCTGGAAAGGTGGTGGATGCCCCATCCCTGGGAACCTTCAGGGCCAGGTTGGACAGGGCTCTGAGCACCTTGATCTAGTGGAAGATGCAGGGGGCTTGGACTAGATGGGCATTAGATGTCACTTCCAGCTCAAACTGTTTTATGATTCCATGATCCTCATCACAAGATGATCATAAACTAACTTCTTTCACACTTGAATTGTAGGAAAATAATTTAATCTCCAGCTTGTGTATTGAAGCCCTGCAGATTTCATCTTTCTGGTCATGTAGCCTCTCAGATCCGTCATTTGCTTCTTGTTAGGGTTGAAGTTGCTCTTTCAGCACAGCCATGCAGAGACATTTGCTGTCAAAGCTCAGCGGTGTTCAGGGCCGCAGTGTTTGTTGCCATGTTTCTGGTTAAAGACTCTTTAAGGCATCATAAACCTCTGTCTGTAAGTGCCTGTGCATTGGCTCCCACGGCTGGAGCAAACAATGTCAAATTAATGTGCCTGTGGAACTGCCTGGCACAGGCCTGGTTTGAGGGGAGCCCAACAATGCCCATTTTATTGCCCTCAGAGCTGGGCAAGCGCGTGTCAGTGAGCAGAATGCCTGACCTTGTTCCACTGCAAAATTTGCCCGCTGTTCCTTCTTCATGGAAACACTTCCAGGTTTATTGAAGGGACCTGACAGCAGCTGGTTATTTCAAAAAGTACAAGGCAGTTTCCTCTCCAGTCAACAAAGGCAGGCACTGCGCTTGTTCTCCAGGGCTTTCTCCTGGCAGATTTGCTTTGGGTTTGGAGAAATTGGGCAAGGACCCTGCAGTAAAGGAAGGAGCAGTGATATAAAACCCTCCACCTGGAGCAAGCTGTTAATAACAGCTGTTTTCAAAACACAAGCCAAATGCCAGTCTAAACCACACTTTCCTAAGTGATCCCGTGTCCTACCTCATGTCTCCGCCCCATGTGGTAAGTCATTTTAAATTCAGCTCTGAGGTCACTTTAAAGTCAAGTAGCTGAAGGCCCGGTTTTAACAGGTGAATTCTGGTTTTCACAGGGTGTTTACTGAAACCAGCTTTTGCTCTGCAAACACACTTCTCATCCCATCACCCTGCCTCTTAACAGGAGCTTTGTGCTGTTCTCTCACTTCCTCCACCAAAAATATCCCCCAGATTTTAAGCTCCAGGAAACAAGTGGTTTTGACCAAGACAAATTTTTCTTTTTATTCTTTTCTCCTAAGTTTATGACTTTGTATTATATCAATTGAAAGCCAGTTAACCCTCTCTGTAATACATTAAAGCTTTGCTGCCTCCTTCAAATATAATATAAAATCAATGCTAGATTGAGAAGTAATTATAGCAAGATCTTGATTACCACACACCTGAACTACAGTTTAATAACCAGCCCTGGCTCTGGTCTGGTTTACAATAATGCTTTCTTCATACCTCTTTGTCTTTACAGAAGCCAATGAAAGATACTTCACATGCTTGTGCCTCTTTTCACCCTGGGAATGTCACAGCTTCTGAGGACAGAAAGGTTTTTCCACTGGCCTCTTCTGTGGAGGGTAAATCTCCATCATAAAGCATTTTCTAAGCAGCTGAGCAGAACAGGAGATGAGAAAATGCCTCAGAGCTTTCCCCCTCATTGTTGAAAGTGCAAAAGAATCCTGATGAAAGCATCAAGAGCCTGATGGACAAGTGGATACACCTGCCCTGACTCTTCTGTAGCTGATGAAGAGTGGCCGAGGACTGTTGGTTCTGTGATGTAAAGCTTTGTGTGTGTATTTAAGGTCATTTTGACTTCTCTGGACATAACCCCTGACAGAGATCTTAGAGAATATCTCCTCCTTGCCACTTGCTGTTGCAGCAGAGAAGTTCTGAGTGTCCCTGGATACTTCTTTCTCCTGAGGATTGGCCATGGCAGGACTGAGCACAGAAAGCAGTTTTTGGAGTTTTTGCTCCCAGGTGTGCAGCACAGCACAGATACTCTGTCAGCTGGGAGTGCTTGGACCCCATTTACAGCTGGCAAACTTTGCAGAAGTAAAATAAAACACCTTTTGTAACATTACAATGAAGCAACAGGAATTCTCTTAAAAGGTAGTGAGAAGAGAAACCCTAGGAATAGAAAGATAGAATTGAATAAGATCTCATTCAATTCATGCCACCTGGGAATGAGATTTGTGAGGGAATATTGTTCTTATCCTTAAAAATCGCCAATATCTTCTTGAACCTAGTGAAGCAGAGTCCAGACAAGGTTTGTGGCTCACATTAGCAGATTCTAATTGCATGAGTTTACAATAACAGTCTAATAGTTCAATGTAACAGTGACTCATGGCTTATTACTGTGGTGATAGGAATGTAAAAAGATCTCATCTGAAAAAAAATCTATTTGGATAGTTCACATCCTTTCCTCCCTACTTATGAATTCCTGTGCCATTGACTGCTGGCTACTAAAAATAGGATCCTTTTTGTGTATCTGAAGGAAAACCTAGAATCAGAGAGACAGTGGGAGGGGACCAAGGTTCTTCCATACAGAGACTTCAGGAAATATTTGTAATGAAAGCCCTCTGAGAGTGCAGGAATGTTTTTAAAAGATGGGAACAATCTAAGAAGATATTTTGGAAGGAAGAAAGAGAGGAATTAATGAATCACAGCAGCTCCCAGCTTTGGTATTTTGCACCATGGGGATGGGAAGATTCATCTCTTTATTAGGTACAGGACCAAGCTACAGCTTTGTCTCCAAGAAGCTGTTCCACTTCAGCAGCAGCAGAGGAAGTTCCAAGGAACAGCCCAGGAACAGCCCTGTGGGCTGATGAGGAGCCAGAGAGGAGAATCACTGGGAGTCCCTTGAAGTTGTACAAGTCCCTTAAGGACAGCAGCAGGAAAGGGGAACATGCATGAGGAAGGTATCTGCAAATGAAATGGATTATCATCACCACCACCCCTTCGAAAAAGAAAAAAAAACCCACATGGCACCTCACAAACTGAAGTGTGAAATCATGCGGCAGGGAAAGCTGTTACAGAGAATCAGAAATTGATTTAATAGACAGAAATTGACTGCTGCATAATTTGTGCAGATTGCTGCTGGCTGAGAGAGGAGAGATCCACAGCTCCAAAGGGCTTAGAGTGGACACCAAAGGGCTTAGAGGGGGTGGCAAAAGGTGTGAAAAGCAAAATTCCATCGTTGGCAATTTTAACTGTACTAAGTGCTTCCTCTTCAGTAGGGAACAATTAGAATCGATGGCAAGATGCAAGGTAACAAAGGGAAGTGGCTGATCAATATGCATGTCTTGGAGCTGAAGACAAGCCTGTCTGCTGACAGCAGCATGCTGATGAGGCGAGATTCCCGGAGAAAACCTAAAAAGCTTCTCCTGATGCTCACAGCTGAGCAGATGCCAGGTGCAGTGCTAGGAGAGGTGAAGGCACCCAGGAGGCTAAATAGTAACTGTTAGGAAAACCAGGGAATATTAATTTTGAGACTAAATAGCTTTAGTGTAAAAAATGTGATGCCTCTCTTATTTGCCTTTCTAAAGATCTCAAAATCCCTTTAGTGATTCTGGCAAATTATGGTCTCTACATACCTGTGCAGCGTTTTAGAGATGCTGAAATATTGACATTTTAAGGCCAATGTCCATTTTATTCCTCATCTCAAAGCATGTTAAATCTCATTTCCCTGTATATTCCACTCGGGGGTCTCTGCCAAGTGCTGTCAAAAATCAAACACTAAATCCTTCATGATTCAGTAGTTTTAAATCAGTCACCCAGATTTCTGAATACTTCTGAAAATGTTGCTGTAAAACAGTCCACAGGGTCTGCCATGGATCTGGTGGGACAGGGAATGGCACGTAGACCTCGAAGTTCGCTTCCCCAGGTTTCCCTCTCTTGAGTGGTATTTTTTTCCGAGACAGCAGCCCATAGACTGGCACACGAGCAGTTAAGCACGTACACCTCGTTCTGCTGACACAAACAGAAGGCAAACACAGCTGAAGATTAGAGACAGAAAAATGCTGCAAAAAATTTGTGAAAGTTCACTTCATCATAACCCCACATTTGCCTGAACATATTTCCCGTGAGTTTCTAACTGTAGCAGTGGGTAAAGACCCATTTTGTCTCCTCAAGACTTCGATTTCAGTAACAAACCAGGGAAGATCGGTAACGTTTTGCTCACACATTCTCCCTGGGTTTGCGGCAACGGTTCTTCTCCTCCTGGTCCTGTATTGTGTCACCCACTGCCTCTTCCCCAGAGCCCTCCTGCTCCTTTGGCACAGGTGGAGGAGCAGCTATTCCCCTTAGGAGCCAGCAGCAGACACCACACCTTTCCCTGAGGCTGCTGCCCAGCCAGGCACACTGCTTTGTGGGAATGCATGGAAGGGCTGAGAGCTGTACAATATCTGTGCAGGCCAGGGAGAGTCAGGATGCTTGGCTGCGGAGGAAACCTTGGCATGTTCTTCCCAGTGCCTCACCAGCGCTCTGCCACCTGCCTCATCATTGGGGGTTCTCTGCAGTTTCTGGGAAGGGGGGGCTTGAAAGGCTGGGACAGCGATGCTGTCCTTGAGCTCAGCCCCAGACACTGTGTACTGATCCATTCTGGAGAGTTCTGGGAAGGCAGGTGGAAACAGGAGGAGGAAAATGTTCCAAGCAACCTTCTGTAGAGAGACATGCAGAAATACTCATTCCCTCCTTCCAGTCCAGCCCCACCCCACCAAAACCCCACCTAAGCAAGACTAGGAATTAGTAAAATGGGAATGAAAGCCCCTCCACTGGCTGCCAGGTAGAAGAAACTCTGGCTGCAGCTGCTGAAACCTCCATGCTCTTGAACTGCAGGGATGTATTCCCTCCTTTTGCAGAAACCATCTTATCCAACTGAGATAGGAAAAACCCCTCTCCAGTGGACATGGACAGCCCCAACCTCTGCCATGGCACAAGCAGCTTCATCAGCAGGATGGAGGGAAAGGCATTGCTAAGCTGGGTTCTACAGAACAGAAAATGCATTGTTTGTAAATCAGGCTTCGGAACAGCTTAAGACTTAAACACACCTTCAGGTAATTAAATGTCTTGCAGAACAGCACAGCCCCAGAGTGAACACAGCAATGTTCAGTCCCCTGACTGCAGATTTTGCTGGAAAATAAACAAATTTTCCAGGGCTGGGCTTGATAGTGCTGATCAAGAAGTTGGGTTGGGTTCAAATTCATCTCAAAATTCTAAGGGGGATCCAAAAATGGTTGTAACACCTAGAGAAAATTAACTTTAGCAAAATATTTGTACACAGTTCACGTTGCAAAGCCCCAAATGATCTGAGAGATGCTCTTTAATAAGCTCTCTGAGTGTGTTTCCCAGCAGTATGAACCTTGTGGGGTTTGTTTTTTATTGCCTTATTAAAATATGTTTCCAGGATGCTCAAACAACATTTTTCCAGCAGTTTTTTATGCATAATTACACTTCCTTCCCTATGCTAATTTTATTCCTCTAAATGTGCCCTCTGGACCAAGCAGTGCCTTCATCATGGTAACACAACTCTTTTCATGTCAGTGTTAGTGAAGGACGGAATTTGATCCTTTTTGAGGTCAGTACTTGACCTCTCACCCTCCATCTCAGGCTGAGAACATCCTGCAGTTACTGAGTGTCCTGGTTACTGAGTATCACCAGGTAAACATTGCCTCCAGTAAATGAGCAAGTGGCACCAACGCTCCTGCATCAAAGTGAAACAGAGGACTGGGAATATTTCTTTGGCACAAGAGGAATAACAGCTGAAAAGGAGCCACTGCAGCAGGACCACCTGACCCTGCCTGACTCAGGGCTACACTCGTGCTCAGTTATGGGCAAGAATCATTAACTGCTCCAAACGGAACAGGAGAGTGAGGTAAAGCCACACTGGAAGCAAGGGAATGCCAGCACTTCCAGGAGGGGGATTCTCCTGGCAGGCTGCTTTTGCCAGCAGTTTTTATGTAGCATATAACCAGGGATGGTTTCCATATCACTGTCCATATGTTCCGTCATCGTAGCCATAGCAGAGACACTACTTCATATGCTTTATAGGGAACGTGGTCCTGCAAGTGGATTAGCATATGGCCCCTCCTGTGGGGAAGAGCAGCTCATCCCTGACCTCCAGGAATTCCTTCCAACCAGCATTTCCGTGATCCTTCTTTTCCTGTGGCAGGGCCTTGGCCCAACAACTGCTGGGTTAGTAAGTTATTTCCCTGGCTTGGACTGAACCCCGAGCCAGAGGAAATAAAGCTGGCAGGTTCCCCTGGATTGCTGCACTGCAATATATCCCTGCCAGGGCCTCCAGAAAGGGTGCAGAGCAGGAGGTAATGGTCCAGCATCTCAGGGGAGTCTTGTCTCCATGCCCTCCAGACTCCTGGGTACCAGAACTGAAACAGGTGCAGGACAGTGACACAGACCACAAAGCCAAAAACATGACCTGGGTAGAAACCACACATGTCTGAAGTACAATTCCTTGATAATTTTTCTCCTGGCATGACACAATTGTATCTCTCCCTCTCCCAGGCACAGCCAAAATCCCGCTCTGATGAAGTAATTTAGCCAAAACATGGAAAAAAATAAAGAACTATCCCACATCATTCCTCACTTACACTTCGAGACCCAGCTTTATTCTCCGACGCCCAAGAAGGAGATTCAGCCTGATAAGTTTTTATTCTTTATTTTAAAATGTTTTCACAAGTAGCAAAAGTTTGTTCCTTTGAGGAGAAAAAACACAAAATCATTGACTATTCTCAGAATGGCTGTAAACACAAGATGCTTTGCCACAGATTTGTATCAGGATAGAAAGTTATATAAATATATATGTCTGTATATAAAAATAAATGATTTCGTACTAACAGATTCAACTAGGACAATTTCAGTGAGGGACAAAGTAGAAAAAAAAAGTAATGTCACAATTTTGTAAAACTCTTTCTTAAAGACATTTAAAAACTTTGACCTTTTACTGAGCATGAAAGAGGGAAGGAGAACCCCAATTGCAGCAGGTTCACAATATCTCCATTTTGTATCATTCATGATGTCACACTTGGAAGTTATCATGACAAGGCTGATACAAAACTGTCAGAAGTGCATAAACTCTGGGATTTACATAGAAGAGGATATGTACTTAAAGCATAGTTTATGTTTTAGGGCTGTTACCTCACTTTACCACAAAATAATTACTTTAGCCTAGAAGACAAATTTTAATGGCTTGAAATAAAGCAACAGTCCCACAGCAATAGGACTTGGCTGGTGTCTAAGCCAGGCAGAAAAGGGTCAGGGCACCCACGAGCAGGGTGGTAACAAGATCCCAACATCCTTCACCATTAACTGGAATATGGCACTTACCTATCTGAATTCAGAAGATTTAGAAATTCAGCACCTATTTCTGCTTTCCCTTCCAGAACCAGCACTCTCCCTGCTGGGCGATCACCAAATCATTTATTACAAGCATCATTATTTTTCCTGCTGTTATTTTTCACTCATTTGCAACGCTCCAAGTCCCAAACCACCCATCAGGACCGAGGCAGGAGTCACCACACGAGGTTCAAGCTGCCAAAATTCTCGCTGGTTTTGGTATAGCCTCCTCCGAAGAGGGTGCAAGGGGCAGAGGAAGAGAACCCGCTCCTGTATTCTCCGTCTCAGAGGAGGGGTCAGTGCCCAGCTGGCCCATCCCGGCCGTCTCTCCCCCATCCCACCCTGCACATCCCTCTCAGGGTGCCAGCACGGGCTATGGCCTCCCTCTAGCGTCCACCAGAGCCCTTCCAGCTCTCCAGGCAAGGGGAGTCTGGTTTGGTCCTGCGAGTAATGACCCATAATTGATGTTTATAGACACTCCAGAGTATGAGAATTCACGGAGCCCCCGGAGCGCCTGGGGATCAGGCAGCCTCCTGAAACTCTCCTACAATTAACATTTAACGATTATGCAGAAAGCCCGAGGCAAGCAGCTGTCTCCACTTCTGCAGGAGAGGCCCCACGGCAAGAGGACATGAAGATAAACTATTTAGAACCCCCTCATCAGCTTAGCTTTCCTCCTCCAGAGCCCGCAGACTTCTCATTTGTTGTAGCAAGAAAGGTGCAAATGTCACCTTGGCATAATGGCAGCAGTTATTTTTGTAGGAAAAAAACCATCCAGCTCATGGGTATATCTAAAAATGCCAACGTACCCAGGTCAAGGACTGCTGCTGTCAGCCAGGAGGAAACAGCAACAGCACCTGTACAGGATTTGGCAGCATCCCTGGTAAAGGATGGTTCGCTGACAGGGTGGGTGAGGGAGAGGCAGGGGCACATTCCCCTCTGTGCCTCAGCCCTGGTAATGCTTTAAAACAAATCTAAAATTAAAAAATTGAAAATTACATCCAGATGCAACCTTAAAAATGTAAACTAGTAAAACATTAAGCTGCAAAATCAACATGAGTCAGTGGCTGAAGTAATGGACGAAGGGGCAGAGTTCAAGCAACTGCGGATACATAAGCAAAATTCCTCTCTTCCCCAATTTAAAAAGTAAATATTTACTGTAAATCTGTTTCATACACCATTGGGTCGCTTTAAAACACTCCTTTGGGCAGAACTCTTGACCCCCACCCCAGAGCACTGATGAGATTTGCAAGTCGTTGTGCAGGATTCAAGGCCAAGTCTAACAAGCAGAGCAGTCTTAACATTGCTCCGAGCCTTAGTCACAGAAATACAGTAATTATTGTGGCAGTTAATTAAAATAGGCTCTTTCCTATTAATGTAACATTTGCCTTTATATTTTAAACAGCCCAATTGTCAATTTAATACACTATTCAATATTTATCCCTGCGCCCTTGAGGCATCCCAAAAGCTGCTGGGTTTTAGAAGGCTTTTAAAGGTGAAAGAATTTCTGATCTGGACCCACTGAGGCGCATAGTTTGGTTCCTGGTCAAGTCAGTGAGCAAGAGCAGCCCCTGCTTTGTGTAGTAAAAATTTTATCACTGAAAATAGGTCTTTCAAGATTGAGTTTCTCCTGAAGGAAGGCTCTATTGTAAACATCTAATAATACCTAGGAATATTAAATGCTGATATAAGGTCACCAAATTAAATGTGACCTGAACAGAGACAGACACGACCAACATGGTACAATCCCACCAACCCCAACAGCTTTTAAACCAATAGGAAATGCTTGTTTGATAAAGCCTGAAGCGTGAGGCTCTGAGGTCTTGCTAATACTTAGAATGGAGCCTTCCTGTACCAGGCACTCAGTCTTTAAATGTGTATTTTCAGTATTTTCAGTGAAAGTGCTTACTGCACAAATGCTGGATGCTGCTGCTCACTGACTTGACCCAGAACACCCACACAGTTGCTTTACTTCCCTTCTGAGTTACAAAGAAGCACTAGAGAAAGCTCTTTGTTCCCAGTCGCAGGCTCCAAACGTGGATTGCAAGGACCCAGGCTCTGAAGTGGTGGAATACCCCGTGTGAATGACCCCCGAGTCCAAAGGCACATCCAGGACAGGTTACAAGAGCACCCAGCTCTCAGGACTTTGCATCATGGCAGCATGAGGGATTTTGCCAGTCTTGTCCAGAACCATTTTTTGGTGCAAGGGTTGGTGTAATCACAAATCGTGATGAACCGTAAGATACTTGGAAACTCGTTCTTCATGGATTTGTACTTGACTGGAATCAGCCGTTTGCTGCGAGCACCTGGAAAACAGGTCACAGAGGCAGAGGTTACGCAGAGCCACAGCTGGATCCCACATCCATTTCCTCCCCACCACAGCACACACATCACAAGACCCAGGTTTGCTCCTGGTTGTGTGTCATCTCATTATACTGCAACCAGCTCTCACCCTGGAGAGCAAGTTTCAAATCCTGACTTGGGCTGCAGGTGTTCCCCAGCCAAGGGGCTGCAAGGAATCCCCCTACTAATAAGAACTGCTGTTCTGGAGACACCACGAGATGAGAACACTCTCCCTGAGACTGCTGCTGGTTGAAAAAGCAGCTCTCATACAGAACAACTTCTCCCCTTGTAACTCTGCACAGGGACTCCTGCCATCACCTGCACCTGTGCTGCTCAGTGCAAGTGATGACACCAAGACCTGCATGAGGCAAATAACCAAGATTTCATAACTGCAGCAGATGCTGGAGAAATTCATGTAGCTCCCAAAACCTGCCACCAAATCCTTCTGTGCATTAGTTACACCCCACACAAACAGGTAACTCTGACTTCTCTAAGCTTGTGTTCCCTGTACTTGAACACATTTTCATTGGCAGAGTCATTCCACAGAGATGGAACTTCTGTTCTAACAGAAGGTGTGATGCCAACAAGAAACTGGCAAAGAACTAAAAGGACTTTGCTACAAATCTTGATGACTGGGGGCTGATGCAACATGCTGGGGGTGTTCAATGGATTAACTGCCATCATATGAAATTATTGTGTCAAGGAGGATGCGGCCAATTCCCAGCCCAGCCACTGGCTTCCAGTCTAACCACTGGCATGTCACTTATAATACCATGTTAGATGTCTTATCTAGAAAAGAGACTTCAGGTGCAGACACTGCTCCTGATATTACATATCATCCATACTATTAGGCTGGGCTGCACTTCCTCCCCAGCAACATAAACAAAGTGTACAGTAACTAGTGCTTAGAGAAGGGCAATCAGAACAGACCTGGCAGAAATAAACTGGTGGCTTTTCAATTCAGAGCAACAGATGTAAAAAATTTTCCAGCCAAAGCTGAACATTCATTCCATATTTTGTTTACATATCCACAATACTCAAAGATCTCTACAAAAATCATAGAATCATGGAATGGTTTGGGTTGGGACCTTAAAGATCATCTAGTTCTACCCACCCTGTTATGGGCAAGGACACCTTCCACTAGACCAGGCTGCTCAGAGCCCCATCCAACCTGGCCTTGAAACCTGCATGTCCATTACCTGACACCCTCTTTCTAGCATTTACACACTCTGAATTTATTGTAATACTTTTGCCTTTAGCAGCAAATTTTCCTGTATGGATCTTGAAGCCCTTCACAAGCCTGACACGCAGCTCTGACATTTCTGGAGCAGGCAGCATTATCCCACTGACAGCTGGAGCACTGCAGCACAGGCAGCTCCTTGCTCACAGTCACGTAGAAGGTCAACAGCAGGGCAAGGGAACGAGCCCAGGCCCCTGCCTGCAGAACCAAATTATGAAGCCAGTCAGTTCCAACAGTACAGAGCCCATTGACCAAAGATGCTTCAGATGTCACTGCACTAAAAATAATAACATGCAATTGTAAATGGGAATATTTGTGAGCTCTTACCTGGGGAAAGACTAAGGGCAAATTTGGTCTGGAAATCACATTCATCACTTTCCAGGTAATCATCTGAAACGACAACCACCATCCTTCGACACCTGGTGATGAAGAGTCAGGGGAAAAAAACAAAATGTCAAAGGAGATGGTTCTTATTCTCATGGAGAGAAGCACATACTGCTCTGAATTGCTCTGGTGGAGAAGGACCTGGCAGCTGTGTTCCAGCAGGAATTAACTGCAGAGCAGGAATGACTGACAGACAGCCACTTTACACACAGAAACCTGATTACAGATAACACTCATATACCAAAAAATGAGGAAACAGCAGAGTCCACATTGTCTGTGCAACCTTTATGTGACCCTCTGTCTATATATCTCAAACAAGGCCAAGAAAAGCCATCAAATATAAGCAGCATCACTACAGCAGCACCTCCCTTGTGAACACAATGAATCAACATGTTAGGGAATGCTTGAGTCATCCTTCTTGAGCCAAGAGCATGAAACAAACCCCATAAAGACATTCTTGTAGACTTTTGCTCTTTCCCTGGCACCACATCGCGGACATCAGGGTAAACTGAATGTAATGTTCCATTACACTCAGCTGGCCCCAACAGCCACGACTCACTTACCTCCTCTCTATAAGTTCTCCACTGATGGACCACACGCAGCTTCCTGGCAAAACATCCCGATCGAATACACAGAGCTTCAGCTTGAACTCTGTTTGCTCCAGCTCCCTGATCATCTCCTGGACAAACTGAAGGTCTTTCTGACAGTAGCAGATGAAGGCATCAAATATCTCTGTTCCACTCCCTGAAACCATTAAAAATGTAGCTGTCATCTCCTACTATAAATGAAGTTCACTCCTCTAATGAACTTTCACAAGTTCCCACAGACTCTGACTCGGAATCAGGAGCTCTGACAGACAAGCTCTGGCCAAACTTGCAAAGGTAATTTAACATTTCATTAGACCAGCTGCCCTTCAGCCCAGACTCCTGTCCCTAACAGGGGTGGCAGGAGGTAACACACGTCTGTGACTCGGCTCCTTTCACCAGCCAGGCTGGTCACATACACCCACACAGGCTGGCAGTGGTCAGGGAAGGGGAGCCGAGATGCAGACAGGCAAAACCTGTGAAGGCAGTAACATCCAGCCACAGGAAGGTGACAGGACATAGAGTCTGGGAAGAGCTGGAGGGAGCAGAGTACCCCAGAGGATGCAACTCAGAGCCCCAGCACTCTGGGATTTCACTGGGAGTTACACATCAGAAATATCCTCATGGCTCCAGGTTCTCATTCTCTAGTTCAGCTCACAGAGATTCAAACTTCCCAACCAAAACCTTCCTGCAGGCCCTTCATCCAGCAATGTCCTGCCATCCGCTGTCCATGGACCTATGGGCTCAGCCTTCAAATTTGGAACCTGCCATTTGTATGGCTAAGATGTCAAACCTGGGTACCTGAAGTCATATCCTAAGTAAATGGGCCTGTTTTCCAATGACATTAATGGCTGGCAGCTCTTGTTTGTTTAGCAGTTACCCAAATATTACACTACTGCATTTTAAGGGCAATGTCTCTCATAATTAAGTGCCTTAATACTGCTGGATAGCTTCCCTCTGCGTTTTTTTTTTTTCCATATCAACGTCACTACAGATATTTTCAATTTTTTATGCCAGTTAAAGCCTACCACAGTGAAAAAATAGGTCAAGAGACTCTAAAATCTGCTGAGGAAAGTATCAACCCAGCAGGCAGATTCAGCCTGAGAAGCATCCAGTGAAGCAGAAAGGGAATGTCTGCCAGGTCAGTCAAACTGAGGGTGTTGCTCTAGGGGCACAGCACGAACCTGGGGGTCACATCAGGCAAAGTTCCCATGTACAAACACCAGCCTACTGGTCTGTGGACATTTGGGGAGAGTTAATGATGTCCCCACCCCAAAGGGGGCCCCCACAGTCAGACTGGCCAGCACAAACACACGTGCGTGCGCACACATAGCTGCACGTGGTGGCACATGCACATGGCTGCACACACAGAGCTGCAAACACAGCCCAGCAACACACACACACAGAACTGTGTTTCCTCTCTCTGCCCACTTTACACCCAGCCCTATTTCAAACCCACTTCCTTCTCATTCAAGGTGCTTCCACCTGCCCAAGACAGCGCAGGGAAATCAGCTGACATCCCTCCCCCTGAGCTTTCAGCTGATGCTCCGTGCCAGGATGGGCTAAGGGACACATTTCTGGGAAGTCTCCTCCCATATGTGTCCAGTGGCTCTGTGCCAGCCTGTTCCTGGGTATGGCATTCCCCAAGGTTGCTTTTCCTCTCTGCTCTAGGAAACAGGAAAAATGAAAAATGCCAGCCAAAAGCATTCCAACCTGGGTTATTAAAAGTCATGGGAGGAATGAAAGCAAACAGGTTTTCCACACTTCTCAAGGGGATCTGCTCCAGCTGACAGCAATTCCAACACGAGGCATCAGGCAGCAATGGAATCATGGGCACTTACCATATGGATCATCCCTGATGGTGATGCCCATCAGTTCTGAGGTCTTTGGCACGCTGCTGTCCACTGCTGGCACTTGAAGAGGCTGGTTGGCCTGTTCCTGCTTCCTCTGCAAGTACCTCTTACAGTCCTCCTCTGCAAAAAACACACAACCAAGGCACGAGGCTCCTGTGAGGTGGGTTTTCACTGCTGGAGTTTAATAAAACAGGAGAAGCTATTTCATGGATCGGGGATATAGAGGAAATCCCCTCTTTGTGATTTTGGTACATAGAATTTCTCTCACCCCTTTCTGATCCTCTTGATGCTGCCTCCACTACCTCCTCTAGCAATTAATTACTGACACTCACTCTTGCTGTTTAAGCAAGCACTTTCCTTTTGCTTGTTTTAAACCTGTTACCCTTGATTCTAGTACATCCCAGTACACCTTTAACAGCAGACATCAGATACAGAGCAGCTCCCACCTCTGTTGCCTGCTCTCATTGTTCTGCATTTTGGAGTATTTGAAATCACAAAACAGTTGGGGAGGATTCTCAATTAGAAGTCATCACAGCATCAATCTCTTCTCCCACGTAAAAAAACATAGAACAAGAGGAAATGGCCTCAAGTTGTGCCAGGGGAGGTTTAGATTTGATATTAGGGAAAAATTCTTCACTGAAAGGGTTGTCAGGCACTAGAACAGGCTGCCCAGGGCAGTGGTGGAGTCACTACCCCCGGAGGTATTTAAAAGACGTGTAGTTGTGGCACTTGGGGACATGGTTTAGAGGTGGCCTTGGCAGTGCTGGGTTCATGGCTGGACTCAATGCTTGGAGGTCTTTCCCAACCTTAGCAATTCTACGCAGACACACACAAGCTGATTGACACCCCTGGCCTTTGTCAGCCAGGACAACTGCAGGTGATGATGAGTATCTACAGTCACCACACACAGGAGGACCCTGTAAAATTTTTAGGAGCTCCTGAAACAGTTTTTATGTTGTGAAACACCTACAAGGAATCCTCTTATTCTGGGCAGTGTGGGTGTGTACCCTGATCTGGGAATACTGAAAGGCAAAGTCCTATTACAGTCACTGCTGTGAACTTCCCAATTAGGACAGTGATAGACACATCTACTATAAATAGACTTGGTTTAAAACTAAATTATAATCTAAATGTTAAGTCTTTGGAGAAGTGACAAGAAACCCTGCAGCCTCTGCTACTCTGCAATTACAGAAGAACTGAAAGTAAAAGGAGATTTGAAAACAGGAAATAAGAAAAAGATAAAACTCCCTAGAGCTTTTGCCCTTGCTTAAGACTAAAAAAACCAAATCAACAAGTATTAATCAGGAAACTCCTGATCACTCAGTGGATTTGGCTGGCACAGCTGCAGAGCTTGCTGGTGCAGATCCCTGATCAGCATGAGCAGGTCTGCAGGAGGCCCATCTTGAGGCCACATCCCCTGCTTCTGTCTCAGCTTTGCATCTCATGACTGGATTATCTCCAATGTAATAGGGCTCAGATCTGATCAAGGCTTTTCCTGAGGCTGAGGCACTCCCAATCTGCCTTTCTCCTCCTTGCTGCCTCCCCAGTCCTGCAGGGGGGAGACTCAACCACATTCTTTATCAGTCAGAAGGTTCAGACTTCAGGTCTTCTCTCACTTAAGCTCAGACTCAGGCCCCACCTCTGACAGCTGCCTGTTGTGTGAGGTGTGTCAGGTAAGTCAGTGTCTTTGAAATCATGATTAAAGTCACTTTGAATTTGCCAGTGGGTTCAGCAATCCTTCCTTCCAGTGATTCAAATCCTGAGCTCAGGGTCAGAACCACCCTGGGTGATCCCAATGTTTTTGTGAAGCCCCAAGTCTCTCTCAGCAGCTGGAAACCTCCTCTAATTTGTTAGGAAACTCTGATCAGCAGATCACAAAGCACACTGATGCTTTTGTCTGTCCCAAAACCTGGTCTTCACACTGTGTTCTTAAGTTGCAAGAACCACTGGAGCAAGGGAAGTCCTATACCACCTTTTGGTCAGGCTCTCTACAGTGATAGATTTCTACATCTTCCTTTATCTCCGTGAGTAACAGGAAGTGAGATATATATTTTACTTCCTCATCACTAATCCAGTAAGTTCTATTATAAAACACAGGACTTCAAAAGGAGTCTCTGGCTTTGGAAATCTTTTGGCAAAAAAATTCCCCTTCTGATAACAGCTGGCTTCCCTTCAAATTTCTCTGATTGCAAAGAGTATGAAGAGCCTATAAAAGAAAATGTTATCAATACAGCACAAGAGCCTTATACTTCTCACTGACCTGTCTCAGTTTTTTCAGTTCACATGAAAACTTTTTTCCCCTGACATTTATCCAGGTTCACACATCTCATCTCCCACAGAAAATATCTTCCTATCACACTATATCCATACCTCATAATTTGCACAGTGTCCAGTGTCAGTGCAAGCTGTCTCCAGGCTGACCTGGCCCAAAGCATCCTCTGACACACATAAACTTTATTATTGAAGGTGTGGGATAAGCCAGGGCCTCAGATCACTTTGCACTTCTCTCCTGGAAGCTACATTAGGCTCCTGTGAATCCCAGAATGGTTTGGATTGGAAAGGGCCTTAAAGACCCTCTCATTCCAAGCCCCCTGACATGTGCTGGGACACCTTCCACAATCCCAGGTTGCTCAAAGCCTCATCCAGCCTGGCCTTGAACACTTCCAGGCATTGGGCAGCCACAGCTTCTCTGGGCAACCTGTGCCAGGGCCTCACGCTCAAAGGAAAGAATTTCCTCTTTATATCTAATATCCTAGTATCTAATCTAAATCTCTCCTCTTTTAGTTTAAAGCCATCCCCCCCTTGTCCTACCACTATCCACCCATGCAACAAGTCCCTCTCCCTTTCCCTTTAAGCCCTCTTTAGGCTCTGGAAGAGACTCTCAGGTCTCCCCGGAGCCTTCTCTTCTCCAGGCTGAACCCCCCCAACTCTCCCAGCCTGTTTCCATAGCTGAGGTGCTCCAGCCCTCGGAGCATCTCTACGGCCCTCGTGAAAACACCGAAGATGTCACTCCAGAGTCTGGAAAGGGCTTTTCTCCTTGAGTGTCTTTGGGGGGGGGGGGGGGGGGGGGGGGGGGGGGGGGGGG